>WWET01001440.1:301128-314450 GCA_011038615.1 Limnodynastes dumerilii | reverse complement strand
TCCAAGTCTAAATAACAGTGTGATAGTAAAGCTGGTCAGTATCTGTGTGCAGTAAGCAATTCAAAGATATCTCCCTGCATGCAAAGAATACAATTAACTTGAATCCCCCTGAAAACAACATGGTTTAGCCCAGGAGTAACTTTAAGTTCTTATTTTAAGAAGATTCTTAAGTGTGAATCAGGTCCATTCACCTAAAAGAAGGTGTAAGTGCAATACTGAATCAGCCACTGAATCTGGTCCTTGATGCTTCATTAAGAACAGTTTTATTTTCTCTGCAATACGCATGTATTTACTGAATATTTGTTCTTTTGCAGTATACAAAAAGCCAAAAATATAAAAGAAAAAAAATCCTGCTATAGAAAAAAACAACCCAAGTTCTAATTGTATACTAACCTTGTGTAGGAAGATTGATCTTAATGGAAAGAAGCACAGTGCTATTTTACTGCCTACACAAAACAGATGGCATTAATATATTAGTTATGATTTCATGCAACTGTTTGGATGATTAGTGTTCTGAGCTGTCTTTTTGCTGTAGACTCCTCCAAGATTAATCACATTATTTGACAAGCACTTTCATATCTTTTTATCTCGTAAATCAAGCCTTCCAGAGTGATATGCACCAATGTGGTAGATTACTGGCCTTTTTTTCTTCTAACAATAATTCTTCAAAGCTTTGAAGAAAAACATTGTTTAGAAATACTGCTGAAAGTTTACCAATAATTGCTTCTCCCACATCTAAACTAAAGTGGAGTCAACTGAATGTTTTAATGATTTCATCCTATCAATGGAATAAGAATCTCTAACCATTGATGAGATGCAGATCATGGACCGGATTCAGAGCTGCACATCCGTGTGAAATTCACACGGATGCGCAGCGATTTAGTGCAATCAGTATTTCCCCCGCCGGCGTGGGAAATACCGATTTTCATTGCGATACTTAGAAAAAATCCCATGCTGGCCAAGGGTATATATTTATACCCCAATGACAGTAGAACATTAGCGCCGGGATGTCCTGCTTGCAGGACATAGTTTGCGTCGTTTGTATTGGTTTTTTTTTTGCCAAGATCCCCCCCACGAATTAAAAGCTTACACGACTGGACCCCCATCAGACCAGGTATGTATTTTTTTATTTATTTCTGGCCATCTTATGGGCATTTTTTGGGGGATTTAGTTTTTAGAGGGACACTTGTGCCATTATTTAGTTAGCTATAAAGGGGCACTTAAGGCATTTAATTTTCTATATAAAGGGGCACTTGTGGCATTTTATTTTTTTAATAAAGGGGCACTTGTGGCATATTTATTTTATTTTTAAAGGACACTTGTGGCATATTTGTCTATTTATAGAGGGGCACTTGTGGCATATGTTTTTATTTATAGAGGGGCACATGTGGAATGTTTTTTTCTTTTCTTATGATTTTTGGGGTGCACGTGTAAATTTTTAAACATTATTTATGTGGGATGTGTATTTTTTTTTACGAAAGGGATGGGTATTGCCACTTTTTTTTATTTTTCTTTTTCCACTGCGGGCGGTGTGGGGGGGGGGGGGGGGCGCCCAGCCAGTTAATTCAGTATGTCTTCACCAACATATGCTCAGGGAACGCATTTCAGCACGCGAGCCAATACACCGCCATTTACTTTGGGGTATGTATAGGTAACATATGTGTGCTTCTTGCTTCTGAGCATGCGACAATTGCAAATCACGGAAAAATATGCCAGGCCGGCTGAAGGACGCTCAGACCTGGATGTTTTATTTTTACTTTACTTATATTATTTATACACTTTACACCCTGTACAATGCTCATCCACAGCATTAGGTGGTTTCCTCCAATATATGTACATTTATTACTTATCTTTAAGCTCTTCTGATGTGTCATTTGCATTTGTATGATGTGACATTTGCATTTGTATGATGTGACTAGGTTTATTTTCTATTTGTGGGATATGAATGCTGAGCTTGTGAAGTTGTGGCAAAATTATCTCAGCAGAGCACCTGACTTTCCATCTGCTGCTACATTGTGTCATGTAAAACGTTAACTCACCGGATTATTAAATGCAGAACAGCTTAGCTAATGTGTAAAAATGCTGAGCATCTGACTTATGATGACTTCCAAGTACTTCCAATGCAGCGACATGTCAGGCAGAACTACCTGACGCAAGGAATTTACATGGATGGCTGAGGGCTGAGCATTCCGCTTGCACAGAACCAATGGGTTATCCACAATCACTCCTTATTAAGAAGTTAATGGAACAATGTTGGCAACACTTATGTAAAGTTCAAAGGGACTTGTGCTTTGTGCTGCCTATGTTTAGTTTGGTGTGTGCAGCAGATCATTAAAATAGAGATGGCATTAGGGGCTATTATCCCAGCCTTTGTTCACTTATCAAATGCAGTCATTCTATAACGGACTATAGCTATCACATAGGACCTGATTCAGACTTAAGAAGATGCTTGAAATTAAGGAGCGGATTCACAGATATGTGTGTAATAAGTACGCAAATATACGCACGGACAGATTTTTGGTGACTTACGATTCCATAGGGAACCCTTAACTCTACGGGTGTATTTAGGTGCCTAAGTTGCTAAGGTACGTACGTACATTACAAACCACGCCCTCAAAAGGTTATTTAAATGCCCCCCCCCCCCAACTACTTTCATGTAACTTTGCATGTATGGAAGACAACCACGCCTCTCTGTGCGTATGTCACAAGTACAATTTTGAAATTCGTGCCTAAATCACATCAGATTTTCTTGGATGACCCATTTATTTCATAGAAATGATCTCTATGGGCCTGATCCCGATTTACAGTAATCGCTTCATTTGTTTGTTTGCCTCTATTGCAGAGGATAATGTATAGATTTTGATATCCAAAATTCTGTATGCAGGAATGTGGGCACCCCCCTGGACTCCTGTGCGCAGAATGCATTTACGTTCCCTGGACCCTAATTTAAATATTCTGCATTCTTCTCTGTGCATGCAGAATACTGAATTGTACCAAGCCGTTACTGTACAATTGAAATACCTGTGCCCACCCACCATGCGCATATTGTACCCATGGAAGACCGGATTAAGAGGTTGGAATGTCACCGACTTCCACAAGCTGCTTGTAACAATACGGATCTCCAGGTGTACGGATATATGTCCGACAGGCTGGCCAATCCCTCCGTCTGCCTAAACTCCATAAGGTGGTCGGGGGTCTATTTACATTTTACAGCAGGGGCTGGGTTTACGTGTTCCGTGCGAATCAGTGGTCGTGGAAGGCCGATCCGCATGGGACACTTAAAGTAGGTCTAAGGCACTGTAAGTGCTGCCACAACAGCACAAGAAAGTGGAGTGACAGAAGTTCACAACCCTCTTCTGTGCGGACTGTAAGTAAAGCACACGGAGGTCTAAATCTGGCCTGTTGAGTGGGCCAGCTCCCCATACAGAGACTGAATGCCACACAGAACGCAGCGGCTGCTCATGTGCAGTACCAATCCCCAGCTGACTTATGTATGTAGTGTAGTGTAAGTCAGCTGCTTTTCTTAATTCTGGATCCTGCCCTATGTCTTGAAATTGCTTTTTTGCAGTAAATTTGTCCAGACTAAGAAATCATAAATTATTAAACTGTAACCAAAAATATTTGGACTTCTGTTACATGGCCTTCATTTTCTAATTGAAGCTGAAGTGTTTAATAAACGGAAGAATATAAAAACATGTCACAACTGCAGATTTGTGATCTCAGCGATGCATAAAAGAATGCCTTCCAGACAACACTCATGAATAATTAATGCTTGCCAGGCAATTTTTGGTGCATTCAATATGAACTGCACCCATTCATCATTGTCTTGTTAACAGTCAGTAGTGTGTTCACACGAGTAACATGTATCCACATTTTCTAATCTAAAGATCATCCATTATCTTGAGCTGGCAATTATAAAGTCTGATCCACAAGCAACATCCTGCCCATTTGTTGACAGTTACAGAGTGGGGGAATGTGCTGTTATTTGGGATTGGAATGAAGATCTGTCTGTGGTTAAAATTTGAATTGCAGTTATTGGGCCGTATTCAGACCTCCGGCCGCATTGCATATGTCTTAAATATATATTAATCTTAAAGACTGCGTATACGCAATCTACGTTGCAAAAAGTAACGTAGATATCGTAACGAAATTACTGCGCATGCGCAGTAGTTCATATCGGTAAACTCGGGCCGCATATGCAATGCGGCCGGAGGTCTGAATACGGCCCATTATCTTTATAGGCTATATGTTTTTCTCCTATGTATATCATAAAAAAAGTTGTTTATGTTATATTTAATTCTTATAGTACTGTTTTACATTGTCTTTTGCTCATGGCTTTCATGGTGCTATGGGCCTTTTGTGACACTGGGCCAGATCCAGACCTACGGGCGCCTGAGGTCACTACAGGCAGCATCGCAGCGGGAAGGGCACGTCCTGCGCACTCTCTGCTGTCGGGAGAAAATCTGGACACTTATGTGTCAAGATTCCTACCCTAACTTTTACAATCACGTATGCCGCCTTACGGCCACATACCTGATTGTAACGGGGCTACCCCCGCCCCGTCCCATCATTAGCATGTCTATCTCTGCCTTAAAAGGGGGGAAAGCCCCCTTTTCGTAAGAGCCGCCGGCCGTAATCTTAGTTACGGACACTGGCCCTTACGTCGTCGTATGAAGGTTCCCATAATTCTCCTGTCGGACGTTGATTAGGATCCGGCCCATTGTGTAAATAAAACACATAATAGAACAGCTGGCTAACAGTATGCAAAACATACACATGGTTAGGGCTAGTAGGATATTGAGGAGAGGGAACACAAGGAATGATGGCTATACTTGTGAATGCTTATAATTATAGGGTGGAGGAGGAACCAGAGTCAAGTTATAAAATCTTGAACAAGGAAATGTGGTTTCTGGGCACTCGTCAAGCCTTGCCAGGATGGAGTCTAATCTGATGGGGTTTTGGAGATCATTCCACAGGTTGGCACTGACGTTGTGCCAACAACCACAGACCTTCTTCTGTGCACGAGCATTACAAATACCCAGCTCTGTTCTTTCTATACAGAACAGAGGCCTCAGTAGCATTGGGAAGACAGAGAGGCCCCCACCAAAAATTGCTCCTGGATACTTGCAGCTGCGAACCACCATAGTGCTTTCATTCACACATTCCACTAAATGATGTCACTTTATTATATGAGGTAGTGAAAATATCAAGTCACACAATGCAGAAGGAGTGATTAGATCAGATTAGATTAGAGTTACGTGCAAACACTGTGCCAGATACAGAATTAGGATTTTCTCCAACTTCTGTGTTACCACTAGGCAGGTTTAAGCAGTTACATAGGGCACCGGGCATTGGGAGAACGGCAGCATAAAGGTGCTCAGGAACACTGTGGAACACACAAGTCACGGCCGCTCAGCTCATTCCCTGCGTCAGCTTTTGTGTTCAGGAGTCATTGTCTGGCTACAGCCATACTTTCTTGTACAGCTCAGCCAATCAGCTGTCAGGGATAAGACAGCTTATTTCTGTACACTGTCATGTATTTTCCACTATACTAACCTAAAGCCCTAAACTGCACAAAAAAGTTACCTGATGTACTACATATTTACGTCAGTGTTACAATGATCATAGGTGGAGCTTAAGAAAACAGATATAAAATAAATAAGGACATACAAATATCATGATTTATTATTTATTCCAAAAACGTGCACTAAATTTGAAACCAAAAGCACAGGCAGGAGAGTTGTGATCAAGTAATAGCACAGGTGTAAAAGATCATGATGTAGATTATAATCTAAGAGTTTAATTTGCTTATAAATAGACAATGCTTAAGGTTAAACTACTGCTCATGGAAATATTTACTATCATACATCTTGTTCCCTGCGGGAGTTTGGCCAGCATTGCAACATGATAGTGGTCCGGAGAGGTGTAGGTCAGCGGTAAGAATGGCCCTTTAACGAAAGGGACGGTTTTCTACCAAGTGCCTCTGAAATTTATTGGCCCTGCCCCGCAAAGGACAAGCAATCGAAAGTCACCAGCACAAATCCACAGCGGCGAGTATTTACCCAACCCTTATCTTCCATCTAATCCTCCCATTACCCTAACCCTCTCTTCCCCGCAGCCTGAACCCAAGACTCAATTCCCTGCAGCCTGATCCTAAGACTCCATTCCCGCAGCCTAACCCTAAGACTCCCTTCCCGCAGCCTAACCCTAAGACTCCCTTCCCCGCAGCCTAACCCTAAGAGCCTCTGCCCTGCAGCCTGACCCCAAGAATCTCTCCCCTGCAGCCTAAACCTAAGACTCCCTTCCCGCAGCCTGACCCTAAGAGCCTCTGCTTTGCAGCCTGACCCCAAGAATCTCTTCCCCGCAGCCTAAACCTAAGACTCCCTTCCCGCAGCCTGACCCTAAGAGCCTCTGCTTTGCAGCCTCACCCCAAAAGTCTCTTCCCTGCAGCCTGAGCAAAGTCTCTGCCCCACAGCCTGACCCTAAGAGTCTCTGCCCCGCAGCCTGACCCTAAGAGTCTCTGCCCCGCAGCCTAACCCTAAGACTCCCTTCCCCACAGCCTAACCCTAAGACTTCCTTCCCCGCAGCCAAACCCTAAGACTCCCTTCCCCACAGCCTAACCCTAAGACTTCTTCATCTCCAATTTTCCAAACCTGCAGCTTAGTAAATCTGGCCCTTAGAGTCTGGCTGTGGGGAGGGGAGTCTTAGGGTCATTCGCAATAGAGACATGCGTAAAGCAACTTTCAGCTGTCCCTACTTGAGGTGTCAGTATTCAGTACAGGGACTTCAGAAAACGTATCCCAGTCCTTACATGTATATAGCTTTCCAGTGGTAGGTAAGGATGGTGAGCTTTATTTGTTAGCTATCCCTATAGTACACAACAAGTCATATGTTAATGGATATGTACTAAGCATTTTATGATGCACCTCAAGCTAAATTGTAAGAGTCTCGTAAGTCAGCAGGAGTAGTTTTTCCAGTTTTTGTTATACTATTTAAAAGCCTCTTTTTTCTGTAACGAAACACATTAGAAGAGATGCAGGATTCATTAACTACATTGCCTGAGAGGTTACACTAAATTATTTATCATTTTTTAGCCAGTTCAGGGAATTTAATGGATCTTTTGTTTAATACAACAATTAGACAAGCTCTGCTTCTGTTGTGCATACACAGGGCTGAATGACTGTGCAGCAAAAGGTTACTTTCTTTCTTAATAACCCACAAGTACAAAATTGTCATTATAGTAATGTGCTGAGAATAGGAATAGAAGGTAAACGGTTAATCACTGGCAATAAGACATCGCTCTGCATGGATTCCACGTGTGGAATCAGTGGATTATACATGACCACCCAAATGATACTTCACCGGATCAGTGATACTGATCTGAAGCAATAGAACGTTCCTATAACAATTCATCAATCCAGCCTTATGTGGAACACACATGAAAAGAAGAAGACAGAAGAAGCCAATAGGATGTCATACTAATATATCACACTAAACATGCAGCATATCGATGCAATAAAAGTAAATCCAGGCCTCAGAGTTCCACAGAGAGATCTAAACCCAATTCCACGCTGTATGCTAATTTGCGAGCATTCCAGAGGAGGCCGCTCTCCTCACATGCAAGGGAGTTATGAGAGCAGGACCCTACCTTTACTTTCTACACCATCCCCAAATAAAATGGGGATGGTGCAGCAGACTAGATCAGGGTTGCCGACTTTTAAAAGCTTCCCTCTGGGAGATCCCGGAGGGAAGCCATAGATGCATGCAGGGGGCAGGGCTTAACTGTGTGATTTATGCAAATCGCGTCATTAAGCCAGCCCCCCTGACTATCAATGACCCCTTTCGAGGCTTCATAGGCATGGGGGTGGGGCTTGATGAAGCAATTTGTAAACTAGTGTTGCCAGGCGGGGGCAGAACTTGAGGCCGTGGTTTAATGGAAACCACGAGCCTCAAGCCCCTTGCGGTAGATTTGCTGGCTCTCCCGGGATACCGGAGAACTGCCCGAATTTCGGGAGTCATTTCGGGAGAGTTGGCAACTAAGAAGGAAAATAGGCAAGAAGATCCCTTATACCACCCTCCCCGACGCATTTAAATCCCTCCCCACACCCACTCTTCTTAAAGAAGACTTCTTCCTTCTTAAATAGCTACTTGTGATCTTTAAAGGCCGCATGTAGTCAATCTACGTACCTAATTGGTAAATGCGTAGTAGTTCATTTCTTAAAAGACCGCATTTGAGAGGCCGGAGTCCTGTATTACTATACTATTTTCTTAATGCAAGCTATTGTTATACATTATCAGACATTTAGGGCTGGTGAGAGCTTGAAAATAGCTACCTGTAATGGAATTATTGCATTTGAAGTCTACAGCCGTTCACAAAAATAATTTTCTTTCTTTTCATTTTCTTTGATTCTCATAGGATCTTGAACATTTAATAGAGAGCTGTGGCAGTTATAACCTCTGTTACATTAACCAACTTATTTTATTTGTTACTTTGTGGTGCACAATTTGGTAATGGTTCCACCTTTAGTTCTATCTTTTATTCCCAGAGTTACAAAGCACCAGCACATGTTTGAGGAATGTGAAGCAGCAACAACCAATGTGGAACAACTTATTTTATAAGATCTGTCATAACAAGTCATAAAAAGCCATGAGACTCACCTCCGAGAAACTGGATCCCACCAGCCACTCTTCCAACAGTCCTGGATATAAGCTCAGAGACACAACAAGCCATGATAGCAGTCAGAGCCACCAGAAGAAGAAGACCACATCCAAGTCCTGTAACCACGGTGCAGATGCGCCACTCAGGGCTAGGAATGGCCTCAAAAGAAGCGTAACGGCCACACTGTTCCACCATCACTGTGGTCTGGCGGGTTTCATCTCGTACAGGGTAAGAACACCTCCGGAAAGTGCCAAACGATACCGGTTTATCCAGCTGAGAGCCTAGAAGCCAATAAGGCATGAAGAACCCCACGCAAGAGGCCACGGCACACAGGAAGGACAGTAGTGCCCAGATCACCCCCGTACATGTCAAACTTGATGCCATGATGTCTTGTCGTCAAGGTTAAACTTCATCAATAGGTACAGAGCAAAAGGAACAAATAGAATCCAAATGTGTGTTGAGTAGTCCCCAAAGATAACGTACACACCCTAATGTCCAGTAACTGGCGGTCAATACTTGTTCAACAGAGGAAAGCCTGAGATAGGAGAAAAACACAGGTATATATATAGGTAGAATGATGAATAAAACTCAATTTAATGGAAAAGGTGGCCTTTCCTAATCTGTGTTGTGTATGTTTTCTATTTTATAATGGCTGTCAGTACAAAAGTGCATTTGAGACAGTGTAAGCAGTATGTATATTAATATGCCCTAGTCTCCATCT
Organism: Limnodynastes dumerilii; assembly: GCA_011038615.1. Taxonomy (NCBI): domain Eukaryota; kingdom Metazoa; phylum Chordata; class Amphibia; order Anura; family Limnodynastidae; genus Limnodynastes; species Limnodynastes dumerilii. The sequence continues at coordinate 305,070 of WWET01001440.1, read as the reverse complement.
GAACGAATGAATGAAATGAACTGGCTGTTCAATCAGTAAAATTATTTTGGCAACGCAAATAGACAGTGATCTTGAGATACGCCATTTGCACACAATATCCATACAAGGATCCCAGAAAGAATGCTTTACAACACAGACTTTTAAAAGACGGGCTTTGTTGGAAAGGGTTCATCCGTATGACAGACAATGAAAGGCAAAACTGGATGAAGTGCACAGAAAGATTTCTTTTAAAGTGATTATTCTGCACACTTTCTCCAAACCTATAACGAGGACTATAAGGAATGAGTGGTGAGTAACTATTTCTATTTAGGTGTAATAATTGAACAGGAAAGTAATCATTACTTAATACAACCCATTGATTCAAACTTTGAAAAGAATCTTTAAATTCCATAATTCAACATAAACAGGGGATGTCATCACAGCTACAGCCCCAAATGATCTTCTAAATAAATGATACCCACCTTTTAATATATATTAATATCCCATTGTTAAAAATGACAATAGTTGTCACTGAGGCTGCTCCAAAGTGAGCATCTAAGCCGAAGCTCTAATTAAAAATAATAAGAGGTAGCCTGTCGCTTCTCTTGTGACCAGCACTACTTAGAATAGAGAATAGAGGCTAACATTTACTTAGCAGCTGTAGAGTGAAATACACCAGTGCAGCGTATGACAAGAGGGAGGACTAAGGGAATCCTGACGATTGTTGATACAAACACTACAGAAATGTGAAATGTTTTGTTTATTAGACCTCTGCGTGATGTCCTAATGTGTTCTGTTTATAGGGGTAATACATAATACACAAGTGAATGCTCTCTCTATATACAATTATATCATATTTATGTAAAGTGAAAGTTGAGATGTAATTATTTATAATAGGTAAGTTCTACTCATTAAAAGCGTCCATCAGAAGCTTTCGGGCAGTGTAGTCACAAAACTAACTTGTGGCAGTATTATCCCACACATATCCACTTGCTGCACTCCTCACTGTATTCCTAAGAAATCAGAATTCCTCTGCATTGTTCTTGGTTTGCTGTCTATCCCTTGCACAGATGCCAGTTGTTTCATCCAGTTATCATGATCTCTCTGTGTTCCTCCTGAGCCCCATCTCTAGGGACAAGAGCAGCATCAAGCAATAACAGGACCCAAGTGACACAGACTGTAACCCTATCACTGCTAGCAGAGTGAATGAGTTTAGAGATAAATACAGGCTCTTGCTGGCATTGTATGCTGGGATTTGTGGTTCAGCATCTGCTGGAGCACAACTTGTTGTCTATGGCTGTTCTCAATACTTGGGAACAGAGAAGAAACTCCAAGCTGCTTAGCTTTAAAGTAATTTGTAATATTCTGTGTGGCTATTATTAAGTTGTTTGTGGGTTCCCAAACATTTTTAACATTTTAAAGACACTGCCAAAACATTACTTTCTGCTCCCATAAATTGCCCACACTGCTCTTCTGGTATTCTTCGCATCCCATATGTTCTGATGATAAGCTACTGGACCACAGCTTATATAACAAATCACAGTAAATAGAAAATGGACAAAGATGAAGTTTATCCACGTGCACTAAGTCCCTGTATGTACAGTATAAGAATATTACTTCTACACCTACCCAAAATACAGCGCACAGTCAGGGCTCTACATGGCATCTCCAGAAGTGAGGCAGATCTAGTGGATCCAACAGTTGTAGATCCGATCCCGATCGCTGTCGATCTCCCCAGCAGTGAAGTCTTCAACCCTGTGCGATCGGGAGCAGCAAAGCTGCAGATTATGGCTGCACACACAGCTCCCACGGAGCGAGAGAGGGAACCTTACAGAGCAAATGTTATTAATACATTCCTAAAGACTGAGAGAAGGAGAGCGAGAGAGAGGAGGAGGAGGAGGGACACTCGTGTCAAACTCACAGGGGAACCATCACTCGTGGAGAAACCCCTCCCCTGCCCACGCCCATCATCCCCACCCCACATGGCCGGCAGGGGCTGCAGAGGGGATTCTCTACTACAAGGGGGAATAGTGGTCTCATCAATCTGCAGCTGCATCGCAGTGAAGTGCATGAGGAGCTAAATATAGACTAAGGAACCAGGGTGATTGATCCGGAATGAATGCAGCTCAGTCACATCCCCCGGAGGCGTACAATTGTAGTGCAATAAGAATGCCGGAATATATTCAATCACATTGACTAAAGAATTCTAATCTTCACATAATGTGCAAATCCCTCAGATCACGGGATATTCATTACCAGGCTACTATGCTGCGAGGAATTTCACACCGGTTCCCCAATCTGCTAAGACATAAAACAAAATAAAACATTGTGGCACTGTGTATATGATGGGGCTGGGTGTATAATAGTGTAATACAGTACAGTGCTGCCTGAAACAGAATTGGTGTGAAAGCTGTTCTACTCTCCTTCAAAATTAAAGAACATCATGTGGGAGAGTCCTGAGGTACCGGACCCTGACATTGTGACTGGGGCATCGGTACCCGCCTGCAGTCCTGGGTCATGGAGTACCAGGGCTCCTGTGACTTAATGATTCCTAACCTTTCCAGTCTGTCTGGCATCACTCATGAATAACGTGACCATTTATTTTTTTACTCAAAACGGGACATCTACTAATTTTTACGGGTGCCCACCACTAAGTCAATGGGTGTGGTCAAAAAGTTATGGCCGGAGGATGGCTGTATCAATGAAACAAATAAAATAAACTGTATATAATCTGTTACACCCACAGACTTTCAACAGCTCAGTGTGAAAAGCGTGTTATACTATTAATTCTCAGTTACAGTGACCCATATAATCACAGTGAGTATCCTACTGACATATATACAAGGCAGAGAACATACTACTGATCACCATACAATAAGGACCACTTAAGATAATAGCAACTTTATCCTAGTTACCGCCATAGAATACAGACTATATCCTAGCTATTGCCATACCATACACAGTGCACCCTTATATCACTATACAATACACATTGCATCTTAGTTATCACAATACACATTGCATCCTAGTTATCACTATACAATACACAATACACGTCACCATATAATACACATTTCAACCTAGTTTTTGCTATACAATACACATACAAATACTCAAAACATTTTACTGAGCTACATTCAATTAAAGCAAATTTCTGAAAGTATATATATACAGCCTTAATGCTCCACCTTCTGTGTCCAGTTAGCCTTATTCCCCCTCCTTCTGTATCCAACCAGCTTTATCCCCCCCCCCCTTTACTTGTGTCCAGTCAGCCTTATTTGCACCTTTTTCTGTTTGTCTAACCAGTCCTATTACCCCACCTTCTGTGTCCAGCCAGCCTTATTGCCCCCTCCTGCGACCAGTCAGCTTTATACCCCCTCCTTCTGTGTAACCAACCAGCCTTATTGCCCCTTCCTTCTGTGTGTCCAACCAATCTTATTGCCCCCTCTGTGTCCAGTCTTATTGCCCCCTCCTTCTGTGTCCATTCAGCCTTATTGCCCACTCCTTCTGTGTCCAGCCATCCTTATTTTCCCTCTCTTTATTTGTGTCCTGTCAGCCTTAGCCCCTTTTTCTGTTTGTCCAACCAGCCTTATTGCCCCACCTTCTGTGTCCAGCCAGCCTTATTGACCCCTCCTTCTTCGTCCATTCAGCGTTATTGAATCCTCCTTCTGTGTCCAGCCAGCCTTATTGCCCCTCCTCTTAATTTTGTCCAGCCAGCCTTATCGCCCCTCCTCTTAATTTCGTCCAGCCAGTCTTATTGCTCCCTCCTTCTGTGTCAATTCAGCCTTACTGCCCCCTCCTATGTCCATTCAGCTTCATTGCACCCTCTTCATTTTTGTCCAGCCAGCCTTCATTCCCCCCTTAATTTTTGTGCAGCCAGCCTTATTTCCCCCCTCTTAATTTTTGTCCAGCAAGCCTTCTTTGTCCCTCTTCAATTTTGTCCAGCCAGCCTTATTTCCCCTC
>WWET01001440.1:279802-293286 GCA_011038615.1 Limnodynastes dumerilii | reverse complement strand
CATTTTCTCAACAGCATTTGAAATTGATTGTTAATCAGTGTTGCTTCCTAAGTGGACAGTTTTATTACACAGAAGTGTGATTGACTTGTAGTTACATTGTGTTGTTTAAGTGTTCCCTTTATTTTTTTGAGCAGTGTATATATTCCTGGAATTCTTTCTTCCAACTTGGGTCAGAATACCCCGGTCAATCTTTGTGTCTATTTTAAATTGTTTATGTAACTTTTTATAATGAATAAATGTGAATTGCTCTGATTCTGTTGCCGTTCTCCTGTGCAGATTATTAAAGCCAACCTAGTGCTCTTAATACAATTTTGAGCACTGTTGTTTTGTCTTTTCCTTGTTTTAAAGTTTTTGAGGGGGTGACACACCCCTCTGTACAGCTGCTAATATTTTATAAAATAAGCGCCACTTGTTTCCTTTTTCCACATGCAAAATAGCGTTTTTACGTCCCCGGCTAGCGTAAATACTCTAGCGTACTTAGTTCTGGATCTACCCCAATGTCTTCTAGATGAAAACTGACAGTTGGTGCTTTGTTGTTGCAAGTGATCAGTCGGATGACAGATCTTCAGAGAGATGAACTACACCTGTTTATATTCCCAATAGTTTAATCAAGGGGCAGTTTAGGAAGATTCGTCTCCACAAGCTGCGCAAGCACACTATTTCTCAGCCTCTGCCTTGTTACTAATAGCTTTTACTTTTATAAGGACAGAAGTCATTGAAGTTCACCTTCATTGTTTAACTATAAGCAATGGACAGCCTGCTAACAGATATAGCAAGCATGTATAATAATGGTGACGTGAGAACTTTTAAGAATGGGGTAGATCCAGAACTACGTTTGCCGTACGTTTACTCGCGTAGCGTATTTACACATGCGTACCTTCTATACACTCCCCTTGGCACACCCCTTGAACGTATGTATTTTGTCAAGATACGCTTTTCAAACACTACCTTAACTTTTGGCAACGTAACCGCAGTGATCCGCACACGTAAGTATGGGCAACACGTATTTACGCAGCTAAGCACGCCCATACTGTACACTTTAAATACAAACCCCCACCTATATAGCGTATTTCAGACGTATTTTGGACTCACGTAAAATTGGCACGCCCACACGTAAGGATTTACGTGACACATACGTGAATGGCTCATACGTTCACAATTACGATACGTTACTGAGCGTATATTTTACGGCGCGCATGCGCAGTACTTACCAAAAGGCGATTTTACGCCTCCACCACTCGTAAATTCGCTCAAAAGCGTTGTTCTGGATCTGGCCCAATAACTCTATAGGTTATTAGTAAATAAAGGGAAGTAACAAAGTATTTCAGCTTAATACAATCTAGTTGTATGAGGGGCAAAGATTAGAAATAAGGAAAGAGCTTACACTGTATAGGAAGGGATTAATGACGGACAGGTACAGATATTCAAAAAGAAAATGTGGTGAGTGAATGGGAAGTAGGTGTGAGGGTTTAAGATATAGAGTAGAGGTCACATCAGCTTTCTCAGTGTGCAGTAAACACAAGGTAATGGAGAAAGTAGAGCTTGTCATGCATTACCTAGTATTAAAAAATTCTATCACAATGCACAAAGTAGGTATAAGACCTTAAGCTACTCAGAAAATCAAGAAAAAGACAAGCCAGGCATATAAGCCCCTAAAGCAATAAGCTTATTTTAATGATATGCCCTCTTTTTACATTTCCATTCTGCATCAGCTTGGTGGGAATAACTTGTTATGCTTCTCTCCTATCAACACAATGGAAACCAATGTAAAAATGATTGACCTTCAGTCACTGTTTTATGAACACATAGCTGGACTGAATGCCAGCAACAATTGTCTAGGAATGGACCACATTCTTCTTTCTGCACGCAGTTATGTGACCCCCAACTCAAACTACCCACACTTTTGTTTGATTGTATCCATGGAAACTGAGCGGCTGCTGTTCAAGTGAAATTGGATGTGGAACCTTGGACACGACCAATTGTATAAGCTGTAACTCAACCACCTTAGTCCATACTACCCTCATTTATACATATCCCATTGTGTATATAATCATAAGCCATGTATATTGTTTTCGCATTATTGTCTGTACATATAGGATGCTGCTTTATCCCAACATGAAGCACCCCACATGAGTTGAGTTGCTGACTGTCTGAAAATGTAAAAAAACTTCAATTTCTCATATACTTTTATCTTCCCCCAAAGATCGCATTTGCTCATACACCAGTCGATATTTTGTATTTGTCGCTCAATAAAAAAAAAATTACAAATAGCATTGGGTACAAGATGAATGTCACAGGGCCCCCTGTTCTGAGGGGCCCGTGTGCACTGAACACCTTGCACCCATTATAGTTATGCCTATGGGGCAGAGCTAATGCTCACTGTAGGAAGTAGTCGTAACAAACTTCCTGTGAATCTGTAGTTCATTGTTAACATCAGAGATGGATTAGCGTTGGAAAGGTCATGGTACTATAGAGTGTATTGCATAGTCCATTACCAGTGCAGGGTCCACATGCACACTCCATAAAAAGTCCATAGTTCCAATCAAGGGTCCATATCACATGCTAAGTCTATTTTATAAGCAAGCAGCTTTCATTATAAATCCACATCTCACATGCTGAGTCCAGGGATAACAAACTCAATCCATATCGCATTCTGTAAACAATTGTGTCCTTTGGGATAAAGAAAGGCATCTATTTGCAATACACAATGAGTTGTTGTGAATACGATTGCCTGGCGTTTAGGTGTCAAAATCGTCTGTCTACTTCAATACATTACAGGAAACAGGAAGAGAAGGAAACGGCAAGTAATAGCGTTACCTGAAATTTATCGGCGAAGATTTCACGATTATCCTGATATGCCCGTACACTGCGATTTTACAATTTCTCACCTGCTTTGCCCCAATTTAAATCAAACATGTCAAAAGATCAAATAATCGTTCAAAAGGGTTTTTTGGACAATTATTGATGGTTCTTTAGCTTTTTCTGTTTTTTAAATATTTGATTTATTTCATGTTTTTTTATATTTATATATGCACCACACCACTACTATAAGCGCAGCTGTTCTTTAGCTACTTTTTTCCTTTTGATTTATAGAGAATATATGCACATTCTCTGTAGCTTGTGACTGTTGTATTGATGAATATAATGTAATATATTCTATCTTTTCTCTCAGTATATGTTGTTTGATAACGAGGAGTTTATCAAAGGTGAATAGCCCTGGTCTATTATAGTATTACAAAGAAAAATCTAGGTAGCGCTAAATAATAATGGACCTGACGTAAGAATCTTCTTAAAATAAGAACTTAAAGTCACTCTTGGGCTAAACCATGTTGATTGCAGGGGAGTCATATTTCATCTGTTGCAAACAGTACTAGTGTTGAGAGGTGATATTTCCCAGCCCAAGTCTAAATAACAGTGTAATAGTAAAGCTGGTCAGAATCTGTGTGCAGTAAGCAATTCAAAGATATATCCCTGCATGCAAAGAATACAATTAACTTGACTCCCCCCAAAAACAACATGGTTTTGCCCAGGAGTGACTTTAAGTTCTTATTTTAAGAAGATTCTTACGTGTGAATCAGGTCCAATATCCAGAATTATGATTGAACTTTTAATATCACAAATTTCTGTAAAAATGTATACAATAATACACAATAAAATTAATAATAAAAATAGGGTTAGGACTAAACCAACAAATGCCTATTCAAGGTAGCCTAATCACATGTATCAATATACCATTCAATAACATACAATTCTAATGGCAACAGCCAATATAATAATGAAGCTGATGTGTAGTCTCCAGATTTCAGTAGTGGAACTAATGGAGAGTAAAGTCCATTTGATAGTAAAACAGCCTGATAGAACCATTTTGCAGCAACCAGTACTATGATAGAACTAATTGTACTGTATTCCCCAAAGATAGTTGTTAGTCTTGGAATGAGAGCAAAGGTCTTGATAACTAGATGGACTGTGACATTATAATTATATTATTATTTAGCGCTACCTAGATTTTTCTATTTTTGTATAGATCGGATTGGGCAGATTCTGATCCTGGGTAATTGCGCTCAAATATAATATCGTGTATCCCTGGTTTTCACTGTTTCCCATTTATTTATTCTATATTATAGTGTTATTACACTTGTGCATGTGCACTTTACACTATTCCCGTGTTCCAGTATTCCGTAATGGAACGGTTTACAGCGGCGGGCGGGATGGGGCATTTCCTGTAATGGGAATCCTAGAGGTGGGAGGGGGTCGGTATGGTAATTGTACAGTAAGCGGGTCTTAACTACCTCAACATCCTCACTTAAAATGACAATGTTGCAGATGTTAGAATCGCCCTTACTGTAATCATAAGGTATGGGTCAGCTCTCGTGCGAGTGAGGGTAGTGAGTTAGGATCTTATTCTGTACCGATATTGGAGCTCTGCTGCCACTGCAACTGGGCCTGGATCCAATCCAGAATTATTATACTCAGTACTCAAACCCACCATCTGGAATTAACAATCATTCCATGGGCACATTTCATCCCAATTCAGAACAACAGCTTGACTGTAAACTTGACTTGCTGATCTGATGACAATGAGTAGGTGTAAATGTGTGTCTATAAGTGTTAATAGGATTCTGAATATTTGACATCCCAAGTTTCAAGTACGGGACTTGCCTTATGTTAAAAGAAAAAACTGAGGAGTGTAACTGAGCTATAAGCATCAGCAGATTGCACAGTGCCCATCACCCCTGCCTCCTTCCTCTCCTGTCACGTAACAGACCTGTGCAAGACAGACTGACAGATGAATCAGGAAAAACAGTTAAGAAAGTAAAGCTGTGTCATAATTATATGTGAAGTACGTTTTATGGCTGAACAGGGTAAAATCCACGAGACATCCACGGTTATCAATAAAGTTTAGTGGTCAAGTCAGACAGCACAGAAACATAATGGTGAGAGCATATGGCAAACATAGGTCATTGTAGCTCTCCTGCTGTTATAGAACAGCAAATCCAGAACTGCACCAAACAGGACATACTGGGACCTGTAATTTCCCAGTATGTCCTGGAAGATATATTTTATTATTATTATTATTATTACTAATAATAATAATAAATTAATTTCTTTATAAGGCACAACAAAGGGCCTGCAGTACAGATAATGCACAAGCATAGACATTATGGACCTGATTCACACTTAAGAGCGAGTTACATGCATGCAGCTGTGCACCTAACTCCCTATTCCATCCCCCGACCCGCCTCCCGTTTTTAGGTACCTTATGGCACTTACAAGTGCTATAGGGATACCTTATGTGTCCGTGCAATGTCCATATGGACATTGTACCTCTCCACCTCCCACCCGCCCTCCCCAACTAATCTAAATGACNNNNCCCCAACTAATCTAAATGACTGTCCCCTCCCACCTCTGACTAATAACGCCCCGAGGCGGCATTATGCTGCCTCATTGTACGGGACCCGCTGCGTGCGGTCTGTAAAGACTGCACCTACGCTATATACATGCCTATCGGCTACGTAGATAGCGTAAACTACCTACTACGCATCCGCAGTAGGTGATTTCGTTCAGATGCGCACTTAGGAAGCCGCAGCTTCTTAAGTGTGAATCAGATCCTATATGAATATTGGGTAAATAGGAACACAACATACAAGATGGTACAAGTGATGACTCAAAGATGACAGAAAGACAAAAATCCACCTCCCTGTCTGTCTGCAGGCCTGGAGGCATGAAAGTGGAAAAACAAAATATAGGATCACTTAAAAGCGCTAAAGAGGTTTCAATTTACCTGTATACCGCAAAGGTTTTGTTATTTTAGGACTTGTTACATATGTTTTTTAAAATTGTGAGTATATGTTTACATGCTTACCCAGCGCTGTCTTTTCTACCCTTCCACTTTTTTTGGTATTTATGTAAAGTGGAGTCCACCATATGAGAGTGCAGCAGGTGAGGCAGTGTCTGAGTCAGTAAGCCATGTTAGCTAGGAAGAGGTCATTCATGGGGGTCAGTTTGTTCCAGACAGAGCGTGCATTCCATAGGGCACATTTTAGGGTTATTGAGAGTGATGGGGGACAGGGGATGTGCTTGAGGTTGGCTGTATTTCTGTAGTGTCCTGAATGCAAGATGTGAAGAGAACCTGGATGTAGGGGATATATCACCAGTTACAGAAGAAGAGAGAGACATAGAAGAGGATTGCGCGATCTAGGGATTTTATATTGGGCTCTATTTATTTACCTTGTTCATTCTCTGTGAAGGAAGCTGCATCAGGCTGGCTTATCATCGCAGCGAGCCTGGCAGCTTCCTTCACATGATTTACTAATACTCACCCCTCTTCTGAGGTCCCGCAATGAGCCGCGGGTTGGTGCTGTGCTTCTCCTCCTTGCGATCCCTGAATGAAGTACTGCACATGCGCAGTATCTCTAAATCAGGACTTAGAAAAATGTCAATGCCGAATTGAGAAACACTGCACATGCGCAGGACATGAGACACACTGCACATGCTCAGGACATGAGATACACTGCACATGCTCAGGATATGAGAAACACTGCACATGCGCAGGACATGAGAAACACTGCACATGCGCAGGACATAAGAAACACTGCACATGCGCAGGACATGAGAAACACTGCACATGCGCAGGACATAAGAAACACTGCACATGCGCAGTGCTTCTCTTTAGACACTTTGACATTTTTCCAACTCCTGACATGAGAAACACTGCGCATGTGCAGTGTATTCATGCCGGAACCGGACAGCTGCAGCCCGACGGGACGCCCAGACAGGTAAGTTTAATCTTTTTTTTAATCTTTATTTATATTTTCAATGTTTTTTACTGATTTTTATTTTCAGTTCAATTTTTTTTTTTTTTTTACCCCCGCAGTATTTCTATGTATTCCGGCGGTCTCCCCATACATACCCCCCTTTTCCTCCCCCTAATAACAGCTATTAGAGGGAGGAAAAGAGGGGTATATGGGGACATCGCCGGAATACTTACCCCTAACGCCAGTCTGAGCTGGCGATAGTCTGACGCCGGGAGCGGAGTGTTAAACTCCGCTCCGACGTTTTGTAAATATGCTTAACTTCAGTTTAATGCGATAGGGCCAGTTTTGAAGTGAAAACTGCCCCTATCGCACTAAAATGATCTTTGTAAATAGACCCCATTGTGGTAACTTTTTGAGGATATTAGAGCTAAACAGGAAAAGATTTCATGTGTATAAATTAGTGGATTGTAGAGCAGAGATGGGCCAATATAGATAGAGGGATGTGATGTAGGGAGAGTAAGGGATGGTATGTGAACAGAAATGTTAAGGAGAGGAAAAACGTATAGTAAATATTGTTGGCTGGAAAACTGTTTGTAGATTAAATGCATTTAAGATAATAAATACCTAGGGCCTGATTCAGTTAGAAATTTGCACCGCAATAGATGGGAAAAAGTTCACGGTGCGCCTTTTTGCACATCTTTATTAGATGCGAATAAAAATAAATTTGCACGATTAGCTTTGCGACACAAAATACGCGGATGTGAGGCTAATTGAATTAGGTCCCGGTTGTCATGGTGCAAGGGAAAAAGAAAGAGTAGAAATCAGACATAAATAAAAGCATGGATATAAAAGCAAAATGATATTGGCACAGAAATGATGTAGTCCAAGGTGTGTAAAAATAACAAAAGCAGTCACTAAAATCATCAGACAGAGTGGTTGATTATTGCTATGTGCAGGCAGTGCAGGTATTCAGGAGTGTCCAGGATAAGCAGATGTTTCGGGGAGGAGTCAATGCTTTAGTGATGTTTGATGAAAGACCGGCTCTAGACTTAAGTAAGTCAGGGGACTTATGCAAGTCTTATGCAAGTCACCTGACAAGTAAAAACGGCCCATGCGCGCCATATGGTCTGCTAACATAACTTGTAACGAGGAACTCAGTTCTGTACGTTAGAAGTCAGATGAAGGGGCCAGTCCTTCACTTCCACATGCCTAATCCCCACCATACAGATGGGGATAGGCAGAGAACAGTAGTTTTGCACGGATCCAGAACCCCGCAAGCATAGGCATATCTACAATGGGTGCAGGGTCTGCAGTGCACACGGCCCCCTCAGAACAGGGGGCCCTGTGGCATTCATCCTGCACCCAAGGCCACATATCAGGGTTGGCAGGTGAAGGGGGGTCCATTTGGCATCTATTTCTTCTCTCCAAGATCTCCCAGAGGGAAGAAATAGATGCCGAATGAGCCCCCCTTCCCCTGCGGTGGGACTTTCCAGGTTTGCGGGCCAAAAAGGGGTGGGGCTTAAAGCGGCCATTAGGCCCCGTCTCTTTTGAGATCCACGAATCGGGACAGTCCTGTCTCAGGGTAAGGGGGGGGACAAATCCTGCACAAGGGCTCCCTCACTTCTTAAAACGGCCCTGCCCGCAGGAGAGAGAAAAGTGACAGGGGCGTGAACCCCACTCTTTCATGCAGACTTTCAGACCCCCGCATGTACGGAGTGCTGGATCCGGTCCAAAGTCCTAGAAGGAGAGATTGAAGATATCTTGTTACCTCCATAGGCTTACTAAGAATCGGGCAGGGCTTGATGACATTAATCCTCACCCATCCATAGTAAGGGTTTGAGGCAGTGATTTGCATTAAACCCATAGTTGCCATCTCTCCTTAAAATAAGGGAATCTCCCTGAAGAGAGGATGATCTCCCTGACTCCCTGAAGTGTTTGGTAATCTACCTGATGCTGATTCAGTTCCAGAAGGCATTGCGGTATAATGACATAATTTAGAAATTGTGTCATATTTCCCCACATTGAGTCCTATGGAGGCAGCCATTTACATTAAGGACAAGATCTATTGAAAGTCTGGCAATTAGCTAAGACCACATGACTTCAATAATGGAGGCAGAAATGAAAAATACACTTTGGTTTAACTAAGTTTGCTTGTGTAAGTGGCCTAACGGACCTGTGGATTCGGTCCAATATTCCTAACGTCTACACTGAGAGTCTGTAACTAGTTTCCTTTTTTTTTGGTTGATATTTGGGTGATAATTTATGAATAATCTTTCCTGTACAGTCATTCTTTCTTTTTTAGTCCCAAATAAACAAGTGACCTACCACCAGCCATGTCTCCTAGTGCTAGGCCTCTGCTTCATAATGAAGTTGTGCTTTGATTGTTTCCACTGTATTTATGTTACTTTTAGGGTAATCTATCACCAGGAAGCAGCAGCTGAGCAGAGGGGGTGGGAGGGAGAAGCTGGAAGGCCCATTACTCAGGTCTGGTTTCAGTCGCCCCATTCATGCAGCCCTAGGCAATGATGGAGTTAAAGGGATCAAACAGACAAAAACAAGTCATGGGAGAGAGTGGAAATTGGGGGCTTTTTCCATTTCCTGTAGCAAAAATTCCACTTGATGCGGCTTTTTAAGAATATGAGTATTCACCTTTTAAAGCCTCACATGACACATGGTAAAATGGATGGTTGTGGTTTCAGCTGTAAGAAAGTATGAAGCTGCATTCCTTTACTGGAGTATTTACTGCATCTGTCTCTAAGGGCTCCATTTACTAAAATCACTTTTTGGCAGCGATTATGAATTGCCAGCTATCGTAGCGATTTTGCATTCATTATGCCGTGCTTTTTACAGACAATTTATAATCGCTGCCAATGTTCATCGATTTTTCCATGGAGAAATTGCTGTACTTTTATGTTTAAAAGCACGGCGATTGCCCATGGAAAAATTGCCATCTATGCTAAAAGCCCTTATCATGCTGCTGCTGCTAGTACTATAAGGCACAGCATGGCCATGTGTTTCTGGCCATGCTGTGCCTTATAGTACTATAAGCGACAGCAGCATGGCAAGCATTAATGCTACGCTCGGGCCATAAAAAAAAAAAAAACCATTACAGAAAAAATACATCAACATTCTTTATAGTAAAAAACATAACATACACAAACATACATTCAAAGCATATAATGTGTCTCCCTTAGAATTAATTAAACTACAGGTGGCCACTCTGTAAAAAACCCCTATGTGTAATGTGTGGTGTAAGTGTAAAAAAGAATAAAGTGCATTATAAACTCACCTTTTTGCAGTCATCTATCTTGGGATGACTTGCTTGAAGATCCGGACATGTTGCAGGAAGAACGGGACATCTTGATAGAAGATCTGGTCCTGTTGATTGCAGAAGTGGATCACTTGATTGAAGATCTTCTGCCTCCTCTTCTGGATGTTGATGCGGAATCCTCCTCTTTCCTCTTCTGGGGTTCCAATGCTAATGACCATACAGTCACTAGAGGGTCCCTTTTTATAGTGTCTATGACGTCATAATATAATAATATGGGGCTCCATTTACTAACATAAGGGTAGATTCAGAACTAAGGGGCAGATCCAGAACTAAGTTATTTTGCGATTTTACGCGTGGCGGAGACGTAAATTCGCAGATTTGTACGCAGTGCGCATGCGCATCATAGAAAATACGCACATTAACGTAGCATAATTTAGGACGTATGGGTGATTCACGTATGTCTCACGTAAATTCTTACGTGTGGGCGTGACAAATTTACGTTCCCAAAAAATACGTTCGTTCTACGTGAAGTAGGCGGGGGGCGGCATTTAAAGTGTACAGTATGGGCGTGCTAAGCTGCGTACGTTCGCGTAGTGAATACGTCCGTTAGCGGACGTATGCTGTTACGTTAGGAAAAGTTAAGGTAGGGTTTGGGTAGCGTATTTTGACAAAATACGTCCGTGCAAGGGGTGTGCCGAGGGGAGTGTAGCGAACTTAAGTGTGCGAAATTACGCTCCGCGAATAAACGTACGGCACACGTAGTTCTGGATCTACCCCTAAGTATGCTAGCCGGAGACGTAAAATGCAATTTTTGCATGTACTGCGCATGCACGGCAGATGTTATGCCACATAACTTTGAATGTATGTACCAGCCTAGTATCAATAGCGTGACTACGAACAAAGGGGCGTGCCAGCCATACGACACCTGTAATTTCACATTGGAGGCCGGGGAAGGCATTTAAATCATACAGTATGGGCGTCCTTAGGCAGTTACGTACGTGCAGCCTGTACGTACATCAGTAGTTACGCATTGAAAAGTTAAGGTAGGGTTTGGCAAACGTAAAACGGCCAAAGAACGTACGGACGAGGGGAGTGCCTAGAAAATACGCTAGTGTAAATACGCTATGCGATGAAACGTAATAGGAACATAGGTCTGGATCTGGCCCATAATAACTAGGTGCATGACCCAGATCTCTGTGCGTTTCTGTACATATGGAGATCTAGAAGTCTGCACGTGAGGGGAATGCACTCTTCTGTCACTCCCCTCTCTTATGCATGTCCAGAACCGTACACTAAGTTCTCTGCACGGATCTGCATCTGCGTGAACGGGGACTTAATTAGCATACGGAAAACTTAATCTTAACTTAATTTGGGTTCACACCTATGCAATCATACATGAGATGTGATGGCTCTTACAGTTTCATTGATGATCCCGATGCGGATGCTGGTTCACATGTACACACTATACCAGATTGCCAGCAGATCAGAGGCCATCACCTCTCCTAGCCATGGGCTGCTGCTGCGGTTGGAGCTCCAGTAGAAGCACTGGGGTAGTTCTTGAGGATCACCATGTGAATAGAGTCACTCCCATCGCACACACAGGACTCCAGATGGCAGGACCCTACCGCAATGGCCCATGGAAAATGGAGCTGTACGCACGACGCTCCACCCTGCCCCACTATCAGAAAGGCTTCCAATATGGAAGCCTGTGTCCTGAGGATCCACCTCCGGGCTGAACACCTCAGAAACACATGCGCATTTGATATCTGTGGTCATATACTTTTTGCACGGACCAGAATACTATGGTAACTGGCAATTCTGGATTCAGTTCCATCTGCTAAAACAAAATTCGTGCTCCATACACACTGCGCAGAAGACTGCCAGAAAGTTCAGACAGATGCCATATTTACGCCCAGGTGTGGGTCTCTGCTGAGATGGCCCTATTTGGAAAGGGCTGTTCTCTCCCAGTCAGTTCCGGTAAACTGACTGGTAAATCAATTGCTTTTGCCTGGAATCACCACATCCTGTTGATCATGATTGTTAGGACGTTTATGAAAACAAATCATCAGATGCTCTGGAATGGTGCGAGCGGCCCAATGCTTGCATAGGTGTGTACACGGCTTTCTTCTTTTACTTTCTTCTAATTCTCTGGTTTCCATCAGTCAGTAATTCCCTGTCTGAGAGATCAGTATGTCTGCTCTCCAGGGAAACCGAGTCCCCTTCTGCAGCTCTTTGTAAGCTCTTTGTAAGCAAAATGTTGAAGGTGATGAATTCTGCAATACACAGGAAAGGATCAGGGCACACAGGTTGATTCTCTTTACTCTTTTATGTCCTGTTTCTTCTCAGTGAAGGGAAGACACAAGAGACATACTACCACTCTAGTGACCACTGAATAATAGCACAGTAAATATAGGCTTATAGACATTAACAAGGATTAGAATAAGATCTCAGTTATTCACATCATCACCTTTACTCAAAGGAATTGGTGATCCCCAGTGTGCCAACCTCTCCCTTTCATCTACCAGAAATAATCACAGACCAACACAAATGGTTGCTAAAAACAGGAAAGTGCTAATAATAATAATGCATTGGCTACATTGGAAATACAGACAGAATATTGATTTGGCTCATTTGCAGTTAGGAGAAAAACAAAAATAGAAGTAGGGAAAACCTTGCTGTAATATAGGGGCAGATTTACTATGTGCAGACAGATTTACACTTATAAGGGTGGGTGTCCCTAACTACACACTGCAAGACATAATAAAGCTGACTAGTATTTTGGCAACATGCAATAGCGACTGGTATGCAAAAACCATCATATATTTGCAGCCATTGCATTGCATAAGGTTTGTCAAGAAACCAATTTATTGATTCTTAATATCAATAAACAGCTGCGAGGGGGTGCTGTCTCAGAGTGGCTGTTTTGGAGACTTGGGGACCTCCGTAAGAGGTGAGCTCTCAGTTTAGAAAGATATTTGATATGTGACCCATAATTGGGACTCTAAAGTTTAGAGTATCAATAAACAGCTGCGAGGGGGTGCTGTCTCAGAGTGGCTGTTTTGGAGACTTGGGGACCTCCGTAAGAGGTGAGCTCTCAGTTTAGAAAGATATTTGATATGTGACCCATAATTGGGACTCTAAAGTTTAGAGCTAGGACCACCTAACAGAGAAGCCTTGTAAGTGGCAGGTGGCTTATATCATATATCTGCAGATATTTGTGACTAATTCTCTGACTTTTATTTTAAAGATAGAAGATCATGATTAGCTACTGGGTAATGGCTAGAGTGCCAGGCCATGTTTGTTTTTTGTGCACATTCTCCATGCTTTGGGCACCTGCAGTATAAACTACCTTATAAACTGATCTGATGCAACCTCTATCTTGGAATTATATACAGTATATATATATATATATATATATATATATATATATATATATATACACACACACACAATATATG
>WWET01001440.1:245088-257193 GCA_011038615.1 Limnodynastes dumerilii | reverse complement strand
ATATATGTATGTATGTATGTATGTTTAATGCATGTATGTGTTATGTGTGTGTTATGTATTTATAATATATGTGTTTGTGTTATGCATGTATGATGTGTGTGTGTGTAAGGCATACAAATTGTGTGTGTGTATTTGTGTGTGTGTGTGGTATACAAGCTGTGTTCTGTGTGATATGCATGCATGCAGCTGCGGAAATAGTCAGTACCCCACGATAGGTGGGCCCTCTTGCTCTAAATGCCGGGGCTGATTTTTAGTCTCAGTCTGCCCCACAGTCCTCCATGCGCTTTCTATACATTTTCCATCCATAAGTCTTGTGATCTCCCTTCTTACCTGCAGAGTTCTTGACACTTGTGTTCAGAAACCTATCTGATATTCTCTGCGAGAATCTGCATTCGTATGAACCCAGATCCATGCAGATCTGACTTCTGCTGCCCACTTACCTTCATCTGCATGCCTATCCCTGCCTTCCATGCAGGGATTAGGCATGTGAATGTCTCGTAAGCCCGTCCCCAGCATGAAACTCCTACCAGCATGCAGAAGTCAGGTAACATTTAGTTTATTACAAGGCCCTATGATATTACATATGGTGATGCCCTATCCACCAACAAAGCATTGCGGCTCTATATATGTAGGTACATGGGATCCTTTAATATTTGCTTGGAAATTCAGGTCATTCTGCCTTTAAAGAAAAATCCTAACAAAACAAATGTGACTGAAAGAAGCTCTTATCTGGAAATGTTTCTTTCCTAAGCTGGGCACGAAACTCACTTTCAACTCTTTAGGGGATACTTTGTAAAATAAGGAGAGCATGGAAGGATTCTGCTTGTGTGTCGCTTTTCCTATCTCTAAACACCTGCACCCATTATCCTAAATGTGCTGCAGCTAGTTATACTTCTGCAATACAATAACTCAAACACATTTCTACTAATAAATCATTGATTCCTTCCTACGTGGAAATTCATTGGTCTTATTTGAAGACTCAGAATGATGGAAGAGGTTAATAACTGTGCCAGGAATGACATGACTGAGATTTCATTTTAATGTGATCTGGAGAATGAATATCACACAGAGATGACGTTTAATAAACTACACAACACTTTTTTAACTGAGAACTGATTGAACAAAATGTGTTGCTTTTTCACTAAATGCGCACCAACAAAGGAATAGGTTTACTGAACAAATTGTAACGTGACAGATTAGGATTGTTGAAAGACTATATAACAGTGGTGTAACTAGGGATGATGGAATCCAGGGCACAAACAAATACTTACCCAGCATGATCCCTGCATCTTCTCCTGGCGTCTCCTCGTGGATTCTGGCACCAAGTACCGCTGAGCTCCGGTTCATGAGCACTGCCATCTTGCTTGGGGTCACATGCTGCTGAACTGCCAATGAGAATCCTTAGCCTCAGTCCTCCAGTCAATCAGTGCACAGGGCGCACTATATAAACCCTGTGCACAATCCACTCAGTGCCAGAACAACTTGTCCATTCAAGGTGCCTGGTTCTCCTTATTCTTATCCTGATCCTGGTATTCTGCAATCCTGATCCAGTCCAGTCCAGTTGCCTGCACTACAGTCCGGTCCAGTGGCCTGCACTACAGTCCGGTCCAGTGGCCTGCACTACAGTCCGGTTCTGTGGCCTGCATTCCAGTCCGGTCCAGTGGCCTGCATTCCAGTCCGGTCCAGTGGCCTGTATTCCTTGAGAAATCTGTCCAGAGTGTCCCTAGGTCCCTTCCAGATAATTAAAATATCGTCTATATAACGTTTGTAAAAGTGCAAATACTGGGTAAAAGGATTCTCATTTAAAATATATATTATATATCAGCTTCCCATATGGAGGTTTGTGAAGCTGGGAGAAAAAAATAGTCCCAATAGCGGTCCCACATACTTAAAATAACTATGTGATAGAATAAAACCTATAAGATCACAAATAAAAGTCTTATGTAAATCTTCAAGAGTGGAGTCTTCCTTTAAAAATTCTATAACAGATTCTATGCCTTTTTATGATCAATTGATGTATATAAAGCATGGACATCCACTGTAACCCATATACATTCATCATCCCAGGGCATACCATTTAGAAACTGTAAAACCGATGTGGTATCTTTAAGGTAGGAGGGGAGTTGTCTCACATATTTGTTGAGGAAGATTTCCACGTACTCAGAGGCATGGGATGTTAGTAACTCAATTCCTGCTATGATGGGCCTACCAGGGGGATTTGAAAGACTGTTATGTACTTTCGGGAGGTAATAAAATATAGGTATAACGGGACTGATGACTAATAGGTTGGTATTCATCTTTGTTAATACTATTATACAGTCCCTGAAGAAGTATTGCTCTCAATTCATCCAAAAATTTATTGGTAGGATCCTGTGGAAGTTTACAATAAGACTCCGTATCCCCCTCTGCTTCATAATCTATTCTATCTAAAATAACCAATCCCCCCCCTTGTCAGCTTGTTTCAGGACAATATTTTTATTAGATCTTAAATTCCCTAGTGCCTTTTTCTCTTGTACTGTAAGATTATTAGGAGTTTTTATATCATCCAGTTTTTCAAAGTCCCTCTTCACTAATTCATAAAATACCTCTATGTTACTGCTTTTAGATTCTAATGGATAGAATTTTGATGGACATTTTAGACCTGATTTAGAGTTCTCATCATAATTCCTAATAGCAGCCATTTCTTTCCTCACAAAATGTCTTTTTAGAGTTAAATTACGTATAAATTTATTGAGATCAATGAAGAGCTGGACCTTATTGGGTTTATTTACTGGGGCAAAGGATAGGCCCTTATCTAACAGTGACATGTCAGTATTTGTGAGTTTATATTTCGATAAGTTAAAGATTCCCAACTCTTTTTTATTTTCATTCTTGTTAACTACTATGGTCTTATTGTGTACTGTTTTTTGTGCTGTTGCTGTTCCTCCTCATTTTCCTCTTTATCTAAAACTCTTTTCCTTAGTGGTGTGGCTACATTTATACTCTTTAACATATTGTCCTTTCTTCTCCCCTCCCCCTTGCGGGGGCTTGGAGATAAAAAAAATCACTTGCTTTCGGAATTACATTTTTGAAGTGCTGAGAACCTATTAGTAAGTACGGTGTTGCTAGTGCCTGGTTTATTCTGTGTGTTATGACTTGGGTCATTTCTAGAGTCCTGAATTGGTCTGTCTTTTCTCAAACTATGTTCAACAGAGGGGAGGGTTTCCTATTAGCATCCCTTGAACCCCTGTTTGTTGCAGTGTGCAGTTAGACCACAATAATCATAATCAAAACACACACCACACTGCAACACTCTTCTAAGATATAAAAATAGAGATCAGAAGGACAAACCAGTTTTAGTTATCACACAATATAATTGTGCAGAAAAACTAATTAAGAATTCCATTCTAAACATTGGGACATCCTGAAGTCAGATAATGTGTTGAACAAAGTACTTTCTGAAAAAACGAAAATAGTTTTCAGGAAGGCGAGAAACCTAAAAATGATTCTGGCACCAAGCACTTTACCACACAACTCTGCTGTTGGCCCCAAAGATCCATGGGGTAAGAAATGTGTAGGCTCCCACAAATGTACCCACTGCAATATGTGCAAATATACTGATAGAAATCCAAAAACTATCTGGAATTGGAACAATACGAAACAATTTGAGATAAAACACTTTATGAACTGTTCAACATCCTCAGGAAAAATGTGTGGGTCTATGTGTATGAAATACACACTCTGACACATACAAACATCCTCGGTCATCTATCTATTGGAGTGTCCCTGCAAAATAAAGTACGTGGGGAGAACGGAACGGGATGCCAAACTAAGAATACAAGAGCACGTAAGGAAGTAATAAGGTCATGAGTCATTCGGTCTCGGAACACTTCCTAAAGAAGCATAATGCTGATCCATATGGTCTTACATTTAAACTGATTGACCACGTTGTTTTGGGGGAACGAGGTGGTGATCTCCCCAAAAAACTAGCACAGTGTGAAATGAAATGGATCTATGAACTGAATACTACTTTACGTAATCCATGTATCGTTTTGTTACGTAGATTGCTTATATGCGGCCTTTAAGACCGCATATACGCAATCTACATAACGAAATGATACGTAGATTACATCAAATTGTTACTACGCATGCGTAGTAGCTACTATCGGCAAACTAAGGACGTATGTGCAATACGTCCGGGGTTGTGAATCCAGGCCCAAGTCAGTATTACAGGCCATTTGTCAACAGTCTTGTTTCATACCATAAAACCAGAATGGAAGCTGCTCAATCAATTTATTAAGTAAATGTTTCATACCATGCTGTTGCTGTTGATTGAAAACATTTTACTTTGATTCTTAGTTGTATTTGAAAGAGTATTAATACATTTTTCCTATGTGGAAAAGAATACATTGATTTTTTGCTCCTTAGCCAAAGAAGTTTCCAACCAATCCATTAGAAAAGATAACATCATTTCCGCAAATAAATATTTTTTTTCCCTTTTTGATAATTTTAGACCTACTGATTGCATTCCAAAAATGGCCCATTCAGATGTCATAGGGAGAAAGTGCAAGATTTGCTCCCAAAATTTTTGAATAGGATGACAGGCACTGTCATCCTATTAAAAAATTTTGGGAGCAAATCAGGAATCTTGTACTTTCTCCCTATGACATCTGAATGGGCCATTTTTGGAATGCAATCAGTAGGTCTAAAATTATCAAAAAGGGAAAAAAAATGGCACATAAACAATGATACAAAGTGGAACTATGAGAAGAGCATTTAACATTTAAGGCAAGCACTAGATGATGAGATCCCAATAACAGAACATTGCAATGGGGAGAGATACCCGCTATAAAATATTCTATATGTGTATCACTTCCTTATAACATGATGGCATTAGAGTAGCTACAGAATATACCAAAGAATTTAACATGTCTTCTGGAGATAAAGGGCCGTATTCAGAGATCCATCTGGCGTTCGGATCGCAAATATATGCATTGACGGAGCAAGTAACACCCACCAAAACCACAGTCACTCCCCTTGTTATTCCGTGCCCATGGAGACTTCCGCCTCCATAGACCAGCTGTAACTTTCCGTGGCCATTTCCGAGCGTATGTGTCCTCCTTCCGTGCGTATCTTTATAATCGCGCCCACTTTCCTTCATTTAAATGCCCCCCGCCCATTTCTATGTAAATTCCTCTGTGCGTATTTTTCCATGGGAGTTCCGTGTGTATTTACCCATGTCCCATTCACAAGTCCATCCGTGAGGCACTTCCGCGCGTATAGTCTATGTGAATAGCGTATAAAAAATTACTACGCATGCGCACTTTAAACGTACTTAAAAATACGCACGGAAAACGTAGAAAAAGCGTATCTCTGAATACGGCCCATAGTGGGCATGTCCTTATCCCAGTATTATTTCCATGAGATTCAAGTGGTAAGAATGGTATACAAAGTATTTTATGAAAAGATGATATGGAATTATCGGACACAATCCAGAACCGAGAATCCAACTCATTAAACCAGTTTAAATGCAGCCATACATGTAAGTGTATGATTCTGCGCTTGAAGGAAAACGAAAACATTAACACTGCTGGATTCCAGCTTAGTTTGCAAATCAGAAAAATATATAATTTGTTTTCTTTGGGGATTTGTAAAATTGTGCGTGCTCCCTTATTTGCCCATCGTAAATGATGCTGACAGGTCAAGTTAGCTGGTAGATCGTTATTATGAAGGAGGGAAAGAAATAAAGATTAATGGGAGTAGACATAAGTAAGGGATTCATTATTTGATCAGGAGTAATATCTGCCTTTTTAAGATGTAAAAAGCAAATAAGATCCATATTAGGTACAAATTGTTGTTGTGTTGTTTAGTAAGCAAATCCTTAATATACCTACGAATTGCTGCTTAGTTATAAAGCATTATATTCGGACAATAGATTCTTCCCTCTGATCTGGATCTTTGCAATGTTCTATTTTCACAGTACTTGTTAATATGCTCTTACCTGTCAAAAAAATTAGAGAGGACATCCATTTAGCCATCAAGTATGGAGCCTAGATCAGTAGTTTAGATCCATGCATTGAGAGCTATAGAGGCAGGCACTTTTTCAAAAACTTACAGCCAGCTTAGTAATGAAGATAAAAATGGAAAATACACTTCGGTCTCTTGAGCATCTATATTAATGTAATGAACCCAGAGGATATTAAAAATGGCCGCACCGGATGTGCTGTCATGTCGGATAATGCTGTGAGTCTTTTTTCGCAGCAGCTTCATATGGGACAACTTAGTTCACCGTCAAGGGCACGTGCTTATAAAAAAAAGAAACAGATTCTCCAGGAGGGGAAGCCAAAATTGGGCCAATAAGTAATGCACACCTTATTCGTTAGTAGGTTTGTATGAGAGTTGAATACCGATTACAAAAAATAATTGAAACTTAACTTTTAATAAATACATTACAATAAAAAGAGGGCGAAATATCAAAATTCAATGCCATCTGCTGGTATTTGGTTAAATGGTCTCCTCCCTGATCGTAACCATGTATTATTTCCTGAATGAAATTGATACAAGCTTTGGGTAATAGAAAGTGACAACGTTAATATCCACAGTGTCCTCCCTAGTCTTACCTTATGGTATCTGGAGTCCTAAAAGGGTGCCTGCCG
Organism: Limnodynastes dumerilii; assembly: GCA_011038615.1. Classification (NCBI taxonomy): domain Eukaryota; kingdom Metazoa; phylum Chordata; class Amphibia; order Anura; family Limnodynastidae; genus Limnodynastes; species Limnodynastes dumerilii. Next base: position 250,558 of record WWET01001440.1, on the reverse strand, counting down.
CCTCACGGCAGAACTTCGACCCAAATGGCGGCTTATCTGACCCTATCCTGGTCTACAAGTGCCCATCGACCCTCTAAACAGTTGCTGTGGATATAACAGTCACAGGAAACATGCATTTCACATAAAAACCTGTTACAATCTTGTGAAATCAGCCCATTTACATGAAATCACAACAATCAATCATTGCCGACAGTGTATCGGGAGAGTTCAATACTATGGTATCTGAATAAAGATACCATAAGGTAAGACTAGGGAAGACACTGTGGGTACTAACGTTGTCAATTTCTATTACCCTAAGCTTGTATCAATTTCATTCAGCAAATAATACATGGTTACAATCAGGGAGGAGACCATTTAACCAAATACCAGCAGATGGCATTGAATTTTGATATTTCGCCCTTTTTTTATTGTAGTGTATTTATTAAAAGTTAAGTTTTAATTATTTTTTGTAATCAGTATTCAACTCTCATACAAACCTACTAACGAATGAGGTGTGCATTACTTATTGGCCCCCTCCTGGGGAATCTGTTTCTTTTCTTATCACTATTTCCTGTATTACCACCCATGTAGTAGCACCCTCCCATCATTATTTGGGTTTATTGTGATTTTGCTATTATTATTGTTATTGTTTTGGGTCTGTGTGGTCTCCCCTTCCCCCCTTTCCCTTTTAATTATATTTCTGTGCTTATAAATTTCACATTAGTTACGCCTCTGTAGAATGTGGGTGTAAAAGGTGTGGTATGACCTCCCCTCGTCCGTATGGATTTCTGCATGTTGAAGGGATGAGAGAGACAGAGACAGAGAAAGAAAGAGAGAGAGGGATGTATAGAAGCAATAACAACATACTTGTCAAGTTTACTTACTTGAAATTTTGCTTATCGGAACTCTACATTAAACAGACATCCGGTTTTCCTGTTTATGTGTAAAGTGCATTACATGTATGAATAAGTGTAATATGATGATATAAACGATTGTACTTGGACAATGTGTACCAATAAAAATCTTTATAAAAAAAAAAACAATTCAGTTTTTGTTCAAATGTGCACCGTCACTGGGTGTGCTTATAAGGGAGCCAGTTTAGTTGGGTCAACTGATTTCTCTTGCTCTCTAGCTCTTGCACATTCTCCTGAGCAGTGGTGTAAGTTCTTCCCAGGCGCCCGGAGGCAAGGGGGCAGCACTGACGTGACATCATGACGCCGCGCAGTGCTCCTGGGAAGAGGTAAGGTTAATCCTTTTAATGGAGCCCACAGCCAGTAATAGCTATATTACTGGCTTGAGCCCATCACCAGAGCCTTCAAAAGCTAAATCCAGGACAGGATAGCCTCCGGTACATCCGCCACTGCTACTGACTGCGGTTTGTGGACAGTTGGGTCATATATAACAGTGATGTCACAATAGCTTAACTGAGTATAGTCTTTTTGACTTGGATAAAGCACCAATGGGATAATGTTTTAGTGTGGTGCTAATATTTTTAGCTGAGCATTTGAGAGAGGATAACACTGAACAATGTACATTATTTTACCATCCTCATCCATATCTGGAAATGTCAGCTTTGGTTTATTGGTCATTTCATTTAACCTTTTACACTGCTATTTTCAGATTCCCCTAAGTAAAGGGAAATCCCATTGTGGATAATCTCATTCCAACCTACAGAAGTTCACATTCAATCTTCTCACAAACGTCAACCAGACCTATATAAATTCAATATTTTTTTTATACATAGCTTAGCTAGTCCCAAGCATCAATATTATTACAAGCCCTTCGAAGCTTTAAAATGTTTAGCTAAGAAAAATGAACGTTATATTTGCAGTTGGCAATGTTACAGCAACAATAAATTGTTATGTAGTTCATGAGTAAAGAATCTCTATAAAATATTTGGTTTTAGTTAGTATTTAGTTAAAATAGTGGAACTCAGTTCTGGAAGGTATATAATCAGAATGAGCAGTATAATAAGAGTCCTATAAAAATACTGGGACCAGATCCAGACTAGTCATTTATGATTAAATATGGATGGAGGAGGGGGGAGGTATGCTAATTGTATAGTAAGAGCATGGACAAGCCCTCATATATGCACTGGCGCCATTATCCGTAAATGTCAAGGTAGGATCTTGGTGATGGAAGTCTCACACATGACAGCGGAGTTCTGGATGCAGCCATTGATGTATAATCCTACAATCTTGTATTATATCTATCAATGCAGACATATAGATTAATACTGTAACGGGAAAGAGCTTATTTCAATAATAAGATTTTATATTTTGCAATGGTCCGGATTCACAGTTACGTAGTTTTGGACTTGCGTAGTAGCCCAATTCTTAAAACAACGTACGTAAGATGAAAACTACGTAATGACCTATTTTTCTAGAAAGTAACAGATCTGCAGATGATGTGTCCTTCAAGTTTACTCTCTCCAGTGCAAGTTATAATAATAATAATATATATATATATATATATATAAATAAAGCAGGCTAATTACCCATTTCATGGCCTATTGTGATGTCACTCTGAGAAACCCCAGTCATTTCCTCCCTGGAATCTGCATGCTCTTCTCTCCAGTGCAAGTTATAAAAATAATAATATATATATATATATATATATAAATAAAGCAGGCTAATTACCCATTTCATGGCCTATTGTGATGTCACTCTGAGAAACCCCAGTCATTTCCTCCCTGGAATCTGCATGCTCTTTGTTTTCAGTAACAGATTGAAACTCAATATGATAAAAATCTGACAATGAACTGAAATTGACATAAACAAATCATCTATAGGTGGGACAAAAAAAGGTAGTCAGGGCTTATTATAGAATGACTCCTCACCATATAAGTATTAAACCAAGGCAATAAGTAGCATGTTTGGACAAACCTGGTGCTTCATTGGCATAGCTCATATGCATAGGTATTATTCTAGAACACTGTGCAGGCAGCTGGCTTTTTGGTTGATCTTTCATTATTTGCCAACCATGATTACCAACCATATTACATTGACTTCCATTTCACTTTCTGATCACACATCTATGCAACAGTCCTATCCCATAGGCCATCAATGACCATAATTGGGCCTTTCATTCAGTCTTACTGACCTCTCTATGATGTCTGATTTACAGTACAGTAATGCAAACTTAATGGCCTAGATTGGTGAATGCTGTACACAAACCTCAGACTTCCATACAGGGGGATATATGTAAAGCCCCTGCAACCAATATACTGTACTATAAGTCTCTGCTCATACATTAAGAGTCACTTCTCATTTTCAAGTATGTTCCAAATATTTCCTACACAATAAATAAGTAATTAGAACTACAATCACAAAAATTTTGACTGTGTACTTGATATATTACTTTTTTTAACCCCTGATCTTCATATTGGACTTTTATGTTGGACATTTATTCTGACACTTGTATCTGTGACCCTTGGAATATTTAGTCTGTGTGTATTACAATTTATCACATACCATATGAAGTTTCTGTAGTAATAGTAAAAGTGTGTAATGTAGCAAATAGTTATAGAGGGCCTGATTCAGACTTAAAAAGGAGCTTGATTCACACTTAAGAAAGAATTTAGGAATGTTCCTAAATTTATGCACAGCAAAGATAATCAAGAATGATTCACAGATCCTAAAGAAAAAAGATAACCACACCCCTAACTTCTCAGGAGCTAAGAATGTTCCTTTCTCTAGGTGCGTATATTTAGGAACGGCTTTGTTTCCCAACTGAGAATCGTGCATATATTTAGGATCTTTACTATCCTCATGATTCACGCTAAGCAAAGAAACACATTAATTGATTCACTGAAGAAGCAGATTGATTTTCTTAGGCTCTCTTTGTTTTATAATTAACAAAGGTATCTAAAAAAATTGTAAAAAAATTGTAATATGCAAAAATATAGAAAATTATTAAAATCATAAATACTTATTTAAGGATGTTATAACATAAATATAAAAATGATAAATATCTACATAAATTAGACCTAAACAAAATTTGTATCTCCTGGTCCCACAAACAATGGAAACATGCTAAAAGTTAAATAAAAAAAAAATATTTAAAAATGTTTTACAAAAAGCAATGAAATCATGCACAAACTGCAAATAAATGTAAATAACGAACACCTTTCAAATTTAAAGTCAAACACATAATGATGACATAACATTAATAGATGAGCCTTTTAATCACAGTAAACACATGCATTTATTATAATCACACAGCAGCTGTGTGCTAAACTAACAGAAAAGCATGAGGTTTTGGCTCTCTGTTCACCATGCAGATGTCAATATAAGAATGGTCTGGGCATTTCCCATGCGTATGTTACTCTTCGCAAGCCCTTCTTAGCTGTGAATCATTGCTAAGTCTGGAGGAACATCCAGACTGTACATTAGTAGCCCGAATGCTGCTCATTTGCATTAAGAGTCTTGTCCCTAAGCATGTGGAAGTCATTACATTCTTAAGCATGGATCATTCCTAAGTAGCCATTCTTATCTGTGAATCATTTAATTGTTCTTAAATATATGCACTTAAATCCTGTTCTTACTTAGTTGTGAATTAGGCCCTAAGGGCTGGATCCAGACCTAGTTAAGTGCTTGAACTTAGTTACTCCTGGGCTAAACCATGTTGATTGCAGGGGAGTTATATATCATCTGTTGCAAACAGTACTAGAGTTGAGAGGTGATGTTTCCTATCCCAAGTCTAAATAACAGTGTAATAGTAATGCCATAGTTGCCTACTTTTGAAAAATCATTACAGGGAGAAAAGTAAAAAGCATAGGCGCGGTCCCTGCGTTTCCAGGGGGCGGTCCCTGCATCGCCAGGGAGTGGTCCCTGTGTCACCAGTGTTTGTGTATGGGTGTCCTGCAAAGTAATCACTTTCACATTTCAAAAGTAAAATATTTCTAGTTTGTAAGAGTTTAAATAATGTAATAAATATCTACAATTGCCTTTGTATGTATTAGAGTGATTTTATGTATTCTCCACACCTTCCTCCTACTCCCTTGTATTCTACAAACTTCCCCCTACTCCCCATGCATTCTCCAGACTTCCCCTGTATTCTCCAGAATTCCCCATGAGCCCCTGTATATTCTCCAGACTTCCCCATACACCCCTGTATTCTCCAGACTTCCCCATACCCCCCTGTGTATTCTCCAGACTTCCCCATAACCCCTGCATATTTTCCAGACTTCCCCATACTCCCCTGTATTCTCCAGACTTCCCCATACTCCCCTGTATTCTCCAGACTTCCCCATACTCCCCTATATTCCCCAGACTTTCCCATGCTCCCCTGTGTATTTTCCAGACTTCCCCATACTCCCCTGTATTCTCCAGACTTCCCCATAGTCCCCTATGTATTCTCCAGACTTCCCCATACTCCCCTGTGTATTCTCCAGACTTCCTCATACTCCCCTGTATTCTCCAGACTTCCCTGTATTCTCCAAACTTCACCATACTCCCCCCCCCCTGTGTATTCTCCAGACTTCCCCATA
>WWET01001440.1:224825-242165 GCA_011038615.1 Limnodynastes dumerilii | reverse complement strand
GGTATTTGTACAGTACAGTATGGGCGTGCTAAGCTGCGTACGTTCGCGTAGTCTGTACGCCCGTTAGCGGACGTATTCTGTTACGTTTGGAAAAGGTAGGGTTGTGTGGGCGTGCCAAAATTACGTTAGCGACGAATACGTGCGAATTACGTGAAGTAGGCGGGGGGGTATTTAAAGTGTACAGTATGGGCGTGCTAAGCTGCGTACGTTCGCGTAGTCTGTACGCCCGTTAGCGGACGTATTCTGTTACGTTTGGAAAAGTTAAGGGAGGGTTTGGGTAGCGTACTTTCACAAAATACGGCCGTGCAGGGAGTGTGTTAAGGGTAGCGTAGCGAATTTACGTACGCGAAAATTCGCTACGCGAACAAACGTACTGCAAACGTTGTTCAGGATCTACCCCATTATGTCTGACAGAGTTGATGTCACTTGGCGGAAAGCAAAAAACCTTAGAGATTCGCTAGTTTCTAGCTTCTTTCAATGTAGACAGACCTTAAATACAGTTGCACCCGGATCACATCCATGTGGTAGATGTCGTGCTTGCAAGTATATGGTCAAAACACACCAAATCATAGATCGATATGGGAAAGTTTCCCTAATTACACCTTGTTTGACATGTGATACCACACAGGTTATTTATTGTTTGAATTGCCCCTGCCAACGTAGGTATGTGGGAAAAACAATAAGAAAGTTTAAGGTGAGACTTTTGGAGCATGTTGGTTCAATTAGAAATAGTCATAGTGACCATGCACAATTAAAACAACTATCCCCCATAGCTCGCCACTTTCTTAGGGATCACAAGGATGATCCAAAAGGTCTAACTGCATTTATACTGGAGAGAGTGACTTTGAATTCACAAGGAGGAGATATAGATGAATGTCTCCTACAGAGAGAGTCCCGTTGGATTTTTCTCTTAAACACTATTCATCCAAAGGGATTAAATGACTACATATCATATGTTCCATTCTTATAGCCCACTAATGTTAAAATCCTCTAATGATAGATAATTGGTGTTATACCACTAATATTGTATTAGTCCAAATTGACTCTTGAATTATTTGATCAACAATACTTTCTAATATCATAGACTTTTTGGATAATGTGACTTCATTTTTTATTATTATGGGCAATAAGTATTTCGTTCTTTGGTCTTTTTAGTCACTGACCAACTATTAAACACTAGTAGGTTTTTGGAGAGTACAATTCTGTATATGGTATAATTTAAAAATTGTCGGATATATTAGTGATGTACTTAATTGTGATCTTACCAGTATATAATTTTTGCACTCCTATTCTGTTATTAACCTGGGGCACATATGGTGAGATATAACACTGGTATGCACTATGTTATCATGTGTCGATAATGTTCCCTTGATATGGCAATTAATTATTTTCTGAATTGGGGTACTTACTGGCTATATATATCTGCCGCTTTTCTAATATATTTTCTATCATTTGGATAAGCAATTTATATGTTATATTGTATGTCATTCCCCTTTAAGAGATTCCCCACGGTGTGTGCATACATATATCGATGCTTTGTATGCCTTATATGTTTAAGGTGCTATTTTTGGATTAATTAGCACATAAAAGATTTGCTCTCCTCTTACCTAACCATAGATCTAAACCTTTGATTCTTTTTAATATAAGTAACTGTTGTTTCAATTTGTTTCTTTTACCTTGCGTGCAGGTGATTATCACAGATGTCCTTTTCTATTGGTCTATGGGGGTATTTAAACCTATCATTTCCGACCACCTGCATGCATCACTCCTTGAAGAAGTTTCACTAACGAAACGCGCGTTGGAGCCAGCTGATCGCGGTCCTGAGTGCACCGGGTCCCGCTACTATGAACTGTTGAACCGCTACAAAGCCCAGGGGTCAGTAAGCTGAGGGCAAGTATACCTACCCGGAACGGGGGAAGCGCGGGCCGTGAGGCCGCTAGGGGCGGGAGCAGGGACAGACATCTTTAGTTAGGTGGGCTGTTCGTGCTTATACCGCCGCTGCTGCTGTCACAAGCCTGCGTGTAGGATTAGTATTCTGTTGAATCTTGTTTGCTCATTGTATATGGCATTTGACCGTGTAAAATTGTATGTATCCTCAGGGAAGATGTTTCTGTGTGGCTTACTATAAGTGTATGATCACTGTATTACATCTTGTCAGTTCATACTATTCTGAATATTTCGTTTTTGCATCTGATGTTCTATCAATAAATAAATTCATGCTTTATTGTTACAACAGTGGAGGTGTGCATTTGTAAGGATCCTTTGCCCAGGAACTGAGTTCCTGGTTTTTCTCTTTTTCCCCTGTGTATTCTCCAGACTTCCCCATACCTGTGTATTCTCCAGACTTCCCCATACTCCCCTGTATTCTCCAGACTTCCCCATACTCCCCTGTATTCTCCAGACTTCCCCATAATCTCAGCCTCCATATCTGCCCCTTAATACCAGCCCATTTATTTATTTTTTCACTTACCTTTCATGTCTTCTGTCTTCCTCCGCGGTGCTCCTGTCCGGCTCTCCCCGGCGTCTGCTGTGTGGTCACGTGATCGCTGGTAATACAGAGCTCCTACGGGAGCCCTGTAGGACCAAATCTCTTTACTTGACTGGCAGTGACCGTATAACTTAGGGTCACGGCCATTCAGTATCAGGTTACTGTAATGCGCTCTGTGAAAAGCCACTGCCGCATATAACGAGGCAGTGGCTTCAAAGAACAAAATAAAAACTTTGTCCCGAGAGTCTAATCTCTCGGGACAGTTGGGAGGCATCACTGAAATCAACATAGTTTTCTCTCTTATTTTCAAACTCCGGATCTGGTCCTAAATTTCAAGTTACTTCTTAAGTCAGAATCAGGTCCAGAGTGTTTTGTGATGTCATACTGGCCTTATCTGCCCCCAGCTTCCTGTTAGTGTGGAGAAAGCCACAGTCTGGGGGGAATGTATGACCATATATGGACTTCCTGCACACCATGTTGAGGGTCTGTAACCAGTCCACCTGCACTTAACTGTAGAGAGTGTTTTTGCTAACCTTAACAGACCCTTTGTATCCAGATCTGGTTATCCCAGCAGGAGACTTTAACAAACTGGGAATTATAACCATCTGACGAAATTTAACTGCATTAAACCACACATCACACATGGAACACCCTTTAAATATATGCTACATAACACACTTCTATAACTGCAGAAACTTCATATGGTATATGCAGATGTAAAATACACATAGACTAAATATTCCAGGGCTCACAAATACAAGTGTCAGAATAAACGTCATAAATCTACGTAACAGAAAATACGTAGATTACGTAAAATAGTTACTACACATGCGTAGTAGCTAATATCAGCAGATGACGGGTGTAATTTGCAAGATGGACATTGTTGTGGATTCAGCGCTAAGTGTGTCTTGACCTAAGAAGGTTTTGAGACCATTGGTGTACAGTGCTAGTGAGGAGGTTTGCATTATACAAAATATTTCTATATAAGAGGCCTTTTTATATAATACAAAAACCTATCTCATGGAGGTCGTCCTCAAACAACTAATGTAGTACCCAGGAAACGCCTGACCACAGCTAATGTCTGAATCTTCAAAACCATTTCTGCTGCCAAGCTCTTAATGTACCAATATCATGCCATAGAGTGCAATCTATGAAAAGAAGATTCTTTAAAGTTTTCCTTGTCAATATCTTAATATTCCTCTTACTGAAAAGACCTGCTGATAAATGGGCAATATAAATGCATGCTTGCTTGCTGGATTCAGTTACTCGATGGAATATTTATTAAACTGTACCATGCATTAAAATGAACTTATTCTGGCTATGATTCTAGTTTTTGAAGGTTGAATGTATATGGAGGAGGAATATTAGAACTAACCCGATTTAATATTTCTTATAACCAGTAAGTAAATCAACATCACAAGCTTGGTCAGCATCTTAGAGCAGAATACAGATGTAAAACGTTATTTCAGTATTTGTTATCTACAACAGGGAATATAATATAGTTATACATTTGTATTTTATGTGTATCTGTATTTATATACATTTTTTTTTATTTAACTAGCATTTAATAACACTTTAACACTATAATAAGAAAATGTAATTCTTTATTTTACGGTATATAAATAGGTTAATGTAAGTCATGTTGCATTTATACACAAAAGTTTATACACATCTAGCGTAAAATAAAGTATTTGCCTGCCTGTATCATGTGGTGCCCCTACTAAACATGAGCACTTAGGGCCGGATCCAGACCTGTGAGGTCATTATGGCTGTTCTCGGAGCGGGGAGTGCATGCCCCCTGCACTCCCCACTCTCTGTAGTAAATCTGGACACTTACATGTAAACAACCTTCAAAACAGTGAAATTACGTACGTGAAGTACGTAATTTCACTAACGGACGGACCTGAGGATCTGGGCCTTAATCCTTGCATATGTCCTTTATTTACATTTGGAGCACACATTAATCCATTTACTAATGGCTTTATGTATTATGGCAAAACTAGAATCTTAATCTAAGACCTGATCCAAACTTAACTGAACGTTTTCTGTGTGGTCAGATCAGAAAAACTCATATTTCATGAGATCAATCAAATCAGATCAATGATACTTCTGAGAGCTTCTGTGGAATAAGACTGCCGACTGATCCAGATTTCTGACCTGCCGCCATTTTAAGTGAGAATGGAAATGTTAAGGTAGTGTTCTGGACTTGAAATTCCATGCAAGCGAGGGGAGTGATGACGCGAACACTCGCAAAGATATGTGGATACAAAGGGGATTATGTAAGAAGTTAGCAGAATGTTATCTAGGAATCCGGTCTCTACATTATACATGTATATGTGTTATATATATATTTATTTATGTATTTGTGGTCTGTCAGTCGTGCGGACTTCAGGTCACTTACACTGCCATAAGGCAGTCTTAAGTCACCCGTGTGGATCAGCAGTCTGTATGACCACTGATCTGTACAGAACCACTAAAACCCACCCTACTGTCAAATTTAAATGCTCTCCCCGCCCACCTTACGGAGTTTTAGGCCCTGTCAGATGGATCTCAAGGCATACGGAACTACGCATGCGCACCTCCGCCCACACACCCGACTTACGCACATTGCATGCATAAATCGAGTGTCAGGCAAGGTCAGGATCCGCTCCACTGCTACTATAAATACCCATTTTCTCTCTCTCTTTCTCCAAATATTTTTTTTTATGTCAGCTTCATTATACACACAGGATAGCACTTTGCCACCTATTTGTTACACTTTACAGAGAACAAGTTCCAATTTCTATTCCACAGACTCCTGATTCACTGCATTTCCCTTAGTGATGTTTCTTTGTTTTATCTCTGAAGCGCACCATAGTGAAGCATCGTCTTATGGTAAACACTATGGGCCAGATCCCGCATATACGCAATCTACGTACCGAAACGATACGTAGATTACGTGCAATAGTTACTACGCATGCGCAGTAGCTATCTTTCGACAAATTACGGCCGTGTGTAAGACGGCCGTAGCTGAGGATCCGGCCCCAGATATCTAAATAAACCTAAAGCTTAAAACACAATTTCTGGACATAGTATTGAAGATAGGACTTTCTAAGGTAATTCTATTCTATATAATGTATAGAAAATCCCCATTTACTATAATTTCAATCTTCCAGTGACAAACTTTTCCATAGTAATAAGAGTTTCTTACCGAATTCTCCCACTGTCTCATCAAGTAATCCTGCTGTTAACCTAACCTTATATAACAAGTTTGTTGGTGAAACTACTGTAATATGCTATCAAGGGGCTTAGACACTGAAGAGTTTTGTAGCGCACTACAGTTTTTTGACCTGATCCAGGCTCAAGTGCGATTTCCATATGCTATAGTTGCTAGTCTTTATTCTAACATATAGATGATATAACATACTCGCTGCCCCTGATACAGAGATAATTTTTGACTAAAAACAATGTTTATGATGCATGAGCTATGCTTGGAGAGCACGCGAGAGGCCAATGCACTCTCCTGACACTCCCTTCGTGTGTGGAAGTGTCTAAGCAAGCCCATTCTGTCAAATTTGAATGTCTCCCTGCCTACACTGCGTACAATCTAACATACGGAGGAAAGTCACTCCCTGGCGTATGGAACTCTGAACGTATGGAAACCAGTTACATACGTTCAGAGTTCTGATGCATAGCATGTGGCAGGCGCATACACAGCCTGTATGTAATTAGCTGTCGTTATTAGTTCTTAATCCGGTCCTATTTGCTGATCTATGGTTTATTTGAATAAGGAATCCTATTTATCTTTAACATTACTTTTCTTCCTCTACCCCAATATAAATGATCACTTTTAAAACTTCCAATATTACTTTAATCCATTATCATTATTGAAATTATATAAGTATCTATTGAAGCAGGAAGTTTATTACTTTTTCTCCATTTAATATACCTCCCAACATTTACAATATTGAAAATGGGACAAACACAGGGTTGACGACTTTTAATAGCTTCCCTCTGGGTGATCCTGGAGGGAAGCCATAGATGCCTGCAGGAGGTGGGACTTAATGATATGATTTATGCAAATTGTGTCATTAAGCCCTGCCTCCTGACTACCAATTACCCTCTTTTTTTTTTTTACATTTACCAGGGATGTGGGCTGGATTTGATTATGCAAATTGCATCAAGTCCCTCCCTGCCCCTAGTAACACTAAGATGCTATTGTTGCCAGGCAGGGGGCTGTACTTGAGGCCATGTTTTAAACTGCCCAAATTTCAGGAGTCTCCCGGATATTCTGGGAGAGGCGGCAGCCCTGGACAAATAAATGGCACCCAAACTCTACCCCAGAACCCTCCCAAATTCCACCTAGATGCAATTTAACCCCCTAAACCCCACACTGAGAAAATAAAAAAAGTAAAACGGGACAGTTGGGAGATATGATGTAATAACCTTCTTATGTAGCTGCTTATTTAAGCAATGTAAATTGATGCATAATTATCATAACAGCCCAATTCTTGTGTGGTTTATCAAGCAATATAGCTTAAATATGGGACTGCACTCATGTTTGCATAATATTTGTTTAAAAATAATTGACTTATTAATTAAAATGTCACAATCAGTGTGGTTAGTTTAATATAATGGTAGGTTTTCAGTGCATACATTTTCATTTATTAGGCCTTTTGTGAAGCAAACCCAACATTTCCAAATGCCAACGTTGGGATCTACCTATGCATTTCTATGTGAATATTAAATTCACTACTGGAAAAGATATACAAATTAAAATATATATAAATATAGATTTTATAAACCTACATAATTGCAATACAACCAGTTAAAAGAAGATCCTAATTAGAGCTTTTCTAAGCATATGTTACATGCATCACTAACTCATTCATTTCTAACAATTTTAGAATAAAGTAAAGGCATTTTGATATATTCCTTTTAATCACCATTCTATTACCTTATAGATTATAGGACATACTCACTGCCCCTGATACTGAGCTGATGATTGATTAAAACCAATGTTTTTGGTACATGCGCTGTCCTCGGAGAGCGCGTGTATGTGCATAACTGGCGCATGCGTGTTACTGACCAGCTTCCAGCAGCTTTTATAGGGATGCGAGTAATGTTGCTGTGGGTGACGTGTCGCTGAAGCGGTGTGGCTGACATCCCGGAAGTCCGCGTTGCTCTGTGCGTGTCACCGGGCAGTGAATGCGTTCCACGTCTTTACACGGAGGTACCGCTGCCAGCACTGAGGGGACATGGCTGAGGTAGAGGCGAACGGTGGCAGTGCCTCACTGTCCACATCTACATCCTCTTCTCAAAGCTCGAATCCCCTATCTAGGAAACTCAACAAAATCTTGGAGACTCGGCTTGATAATGACAAGGTGAGGAAGGGATCTTCAGTATTTATATTGGATAGTATAGGCCACTGCAATGTTTCTTCTCAAGCATTGTGGAACTACAGGTACCAGAGGTTTCCCAGGACATATAGAGAGAGAATAAATAATAAAAAAAATGTCCTCACACCGCTAAACACTTGGGTCCTGATCCTGAGACGCATGCAGAATTAGCGTAGAGTCCGTTCCACAAACATGTCACATAATATAATATAATATATACTTGCAACAAAAATCTTGGGGCACGGTACACATGTTTTTGGGGGCCCCCATCCCTCCTCAATAGTGTCTGCAGCATTGGATAGCATGGTCCCCCCTGCACGGTTAGATAAGGTAGCCCTATGGCACTCGTAAGTGCCATAAATTGCCTAAATTTGTCACGACCCAGACCTCACCTGAGGTTTTCGTGACTTATCTGGGGCTCAAGGGGTTAATCACAACAGCCACCTGGGGCCAGATTTACTAAGCTGCGGGTTTGGAAAAGTGGAGATGTTGCCCATAGCAACCAATCAAATTCTAGATCTCATTTAACTATTGCATACTAGAGAATGTCAGCTAAAATCTGATTGGTTGCTATGGGCAACATCTCCACATTTCCAAACCAGCAGCTTAGTAAATCTGGCCCTTGGTCTGTTCTACAATGACTAATGCCCCTTCTCCCACCCCAAATATGACTTATTACTAATGAACTGCCAACACCAAGGCTATTCATAGGAGCTCTTAGGTTCTCCTTTACCCAAATCAAACACAGTTATGCTTTACCAGAATTATCATCAACTCAGAATGATCTCTTCTGTTACCATTCAGTAGCGTTTAATAACCGAGCTGGTCTGACACGTGAATCCGTAAGAACACAGAGACATGAACTTATTAATTTATATTTAATATGATGATAATCACAATGCTTAGTTACAGAGAATAACAAAATGGACATACAACATGCAAAACAGTTTCTTATAAAATAAAAAGGTAAAAAGGCAGAAAGCACTTACATAAAAGAACCTTCCGGGTCGGGACAGACCAGAAATAAGGGACACCTCTTCCGTATAGAAGTCCCATGAAGTGCCACCATATGTTATTTTGATGGTCAGAATTTTCATTATTTAACACAGGTTTCACTTCTTGCAAAAATCTCTCCTATTTTCTTAACCTTTACCACTACTTTCCGCCTCCTTCTAACTGTCATGGCCCTTGTCTCTCCATCCACCTCCCTCCTCTCTCACGCCTTCTACCTCCCCACCCATCCTACTCACCCCATACCCTCTCTCTCTCCTCCTTCAGGATCCCCTTCCCTTCCTATACCCACCCTTACCCCCCTGTCCTCACCCCACCCTCATGCTTTACCTTACTCCTGCAACCCCTCCAATATAATCCACATCACTCCTGTTCCCTCTCTCCCATTTTCCTGCACTCTCTGGAATGCCACATCCATCTGCAACAAGCTCCCTGCCATCCATGACCTCTTCATCTCCAACTCCTACAACCTTCTCGCCTTTCACCTCCTTTGAGGTCCACTGCATTTGCATCTACCACCCAATCCATCTCTGTGTTGCTGTTGTCTACTGCCCCCCTGGTCCCCCCTCCAAATTCATTGATAACTTTTTGTCTTCTGACCTCCCCATCCTTATCCTAGGTGACTTCTCATCCCTGTTAACAACCCCTCAGACCCCAGCAGACTTCAGCAGCCACCCACAACCTGGGCCACTCCCTTGATATCGTATTCTCACGCTTATGCTCCCTGTCTGACTTCTCCATTTCTCCCTTCCCCCTCTCTGATCATCATCTTATTTCCTTCTCCCTCTCTTCCTCCACCTCTCCAACCCCGCCACCCAAACGTATTCTTTCCCGAAAAATCCTCAGTTCCCTTGATGTTGTGGCTTTCACCTCATCCCTTGATCCCCTCCTTGCACCCATTTCCACCATGTCCTGCCCCAATCTAGCCACCTCTCTCTACAATAATGCCCTCTCCTCTGCCCTTGATGCTACCTGCCCTCCCTCCTCTGTCTCCCTTCGCCGCAACAATCCACAACCCTGGCACTCCTCTCTCACTCGGTTCCTAAAGAAATGCTCCCGTGCTGCGGAGCGCCTCTGGAGAAAGTCCCGTTCCCTTGCAGACTTTTTCCACTTCAAGTTCATGCTATCCTCTTTTAGCTCTGCCATCGCACTCGCCAAGCAATCCTTCTTCAAGTCCCTCATCCTCCCCCAATCATCTAACCCCCGCCGCGTCTTGCTACCTTCAAATCTCTTCTCTCCCCTGCTCCCTCTCTCGATTTCTGGTACTGACTTTCCAAGATTGACTCTATCAGGAGCTCCATCTCCTCTACCATCACCTCTCCTGTATCTCAATCTTCACCCTCTCATCCCCTCCCTAGCCAACAACCAATGTCTACCTTCATCCCTACCTCAGCTGAAGAAATCCACTCACTTCTTTTGTCATCCCCTCCGTCAACGTGCCCACTTGATCCCATCCCCTCTAATCTTCTCCGGTCTCTCTGTCTCTCTCAACCTGCTCTCATCTTGCCCTCCTCTTTAACTTATCCCTCTCCTCTGGCTTCCCTTCCCCTTTAAACACGCTCTTGTCCCCCCCATCCTTAAAAAACCTAACCTTGACCCCACTTCACCCTCCAACTACCGACCTATCTCCCTTCTGCCCTTTGCCTCCAAGTTGCTTGAACGGCTTGAAACTGCCCCGAATAAGGTCACAAATGATCTCCTTTCTGCCAAATCAAAGGGCCACTTCTCCCTGCTCATCCTCCTGGATCTATCGGCAGCCTTTGATACCGTTGACCACCCTCTACTGCTCCACACCCTTCACTCCCTTGGCCTCTCTGGCACTGTCCACTCCTGGTTCTTCTCTTATCTCTCGGACCGCTCCTTCTCTGTAGCAACCCCTAGCTCCTCCTCCCCTACTACCCCTCTTCCTGTTGGCATCCCCCAGGGCTCAGTTCTTGGTCCCCCTCTGTTCTCATTCTACACCTCCTCTCTGGGTGACCTCATCAGCTCCTTTGGCTTTCACTACCACTTCTATACCGACGACACTCAAATCTATCTCTCCTCCCCTGACCTCTCCCCCGAACTTCTGTCAAAAGTGTCAGATTGCCTCTCAGCCATCTCTTCATGGATGTCCGAGCGTTTTCTGAAGCTTAACATGGACAAAACGGAAATCGTAGTCTTCCCTCCTTCACGTATCCCCTCTACCCCTACTATCTCTGTTACTATTGGCGGCTCTACCATCTCCTCCTCCACTCAAGCCTACTGCCTGGGCGTCATCCTGGACTACTCTTTGTCCTTCACCCCCCACATCCGCACCCTCTCACTGTCCTGCCACTTTCATCTCCGCAACATTGTTCGCATCAGACCCTTCTTGACAACTGATGCCACTAAAATGCTCGTTCACTCTCTTGTTATCTCCCGTCTGGACTACTGCAATATTCTCCTCTCTGGCCTCCTTCTGGCCCGTCTCACACCCCTACAATCTATACTAAATACTGCAGCCAGACTCCTCTTCCTCTCCCAACGCATGGAAACTGTCATCCGCATGGAGGAGACCAGGGGGAGTGTACTAATCTTCTCCATGCAGAATATAGGAGTCTGTACATAGCTGCAGGGCTGCGAACATACAGACTTTTCACGTTCAGCTGTGTCTGGTCTAAGGTGTGTAGACATAAAGTGTCTTTTAGTTTAGATTTTTTTTTGCTTCTGTTTTAGCTGTATTTATACTTCATACACACTATACAATTGGATGTGCCACACAATACAACTGATGATCCTACTGTGTGTACAGGGCGGTTATTGTCTTGCCGGTTGTTATGTCGACAGTCAGAATGTTGATAGTTGAGTTATTATGTGAATAGTTTGACCTGTCGACATTTCATGCCAGACCTAGTAATTGCGTTGTGTTTCTTTCTTTCTTTCTTTCTTTCTTTCTTTCTTTCTTTCTTTCTTTCTTTCTTTCTTTCTCATGGGCATGTAGTTTTTACTTTGTTGTAGGGGGCATGTAATGTTTTTTTACTGTAATGTGTGACATTTCAGCGGCAACATGCACTTAACCCTTGCCATGCTGCTGCTTATGCTACTATAAGGCACAGCATGCCCTGCTAAACATGGGATTGCTGTGCCTTATAGTACTATATGCCACTGCATGATAAGGGTTATTTGTATGTTTTGCTATACATTTGTAATATTACTTAATATTTTTATAATATTGCTTAATATTTTAATAATTTTTAAATTTTTTTATTATTACTGCGGGACTGTGTGTGTGGTGATTTTTTCCAGCTAAATTGCCGTGATTATAAGCAGAAAATCGTGGCAATTTAGCCTGGAAAAAATCGACACACATCGCTGACAATTATAAATCGCCAGCCAATTAGTGAATCCAGCGATTTAAAAAAAAAAAAAAGAATAAAAATCGTGGTGATGGCTGGCTATTCATAATCACAGCTAAAAAGCGCCCATAGTAAATGAGGCCCTCTGTCTCTCTCGCGCTTTCTCTCTCTCACTCTCTTGTTTTCTTTCTCCCTCTCTTTTTCCCTTTCATTCTCTTTCTTTCTCTCTAATTTTTTTTCTTTCTTTTTACCTTTTCTGCTATAGCTTTGCATTACATTTCAATGGGTGAATTAATCTTATAGGAGACGTAATGTGGAGGGGGTATAGGACAAAACTAGAAGCCTATTCATATACAACTATGCTTGGTATACTGGGAGAATTTTTTAACTTCATTTATTAGCTTGATAGATTCAGACATCTTTAATCTTTCAGGTATTGCATCATATAAACACTTATGTCCTTATGTGTATACCAAGGTATTCAGTGAAACGAAAAGAGGACTATTTTAGCACAAATGTATCTTTTTTTTTTTATGGGGAATTATATAGATATTCAGGCCAACATAGAACCTCTGTGGAGGTGATAAAATTGGAAAGGTTAATAATCAGAGCTGAGGGTATTCCTTAGTAAGTGTAGATTATGTGCATAATTTTCTTACTTTAATAGAAAAAAAAGATTTCATTGTTGTGGGGTGGACAAGGTTCACAGACTTTTCTTGACCTCCAAAGCACTTTAAGCTCATGCAATAAAGTCTGCAGGATTGTTCCCTGTAGCTCTTGATCGTTTTAAGTCACACATTATGCTAACCTGAGTAATATTATATGAGAAAAGGTTACACTGTAATGATTCTGATTATTAGAAAGTTGTACTAGTTTGGACTTGTGATATTTTAATATTTATAGTATGCATACTTTGAGGAGGAAAATTTAATGAACAGATGTTTCCAAAGACTGGTAGCGAGATTTGCTAAGCTGCGGCGTAGGAAAAGTAGAGATGTTGCCTATTGCAACCAATCAGATTCTAGCTGACATTTTCTAGTATGTAATAGGAAAGTGAGAGCTAGAATCTGGTTGCTATGTGCAACATCTCCACTTTTACTTTCCAGCTGTTTAGTAAATTTGGCCCCTAGAAGAGGAATCCGGGTCATGTGACACATGGCGTTGGCTTTTTCTCTTTGAGATGTTTGTAAAAGAGAATTCATGTAATTGTGCATTGCTTTTTATGTATCTTTGTTAATCACAAAGCCTAAAATTTCTACGCATTTTTTTATATTACTATATTTTATTCTATTTTGAGTCCTAGAGTTCATAACGTCTTTACAGTGTTTGTCATTTTTTTGCCTTTATTTCCACAGGAAATGCTGGAAGCACTTAAAGCCCTCTCCACTTTCTTTTCTGAAAACAGCCTAAGAAGCCGGAGAAACCTGCGGGGGGACATAGAGAGAAGGAGTTTGTCTATAAATGAAGAATTTGTTTCTATATTCAAAAATGTTAAAGAGGTTTGTCTTCTGCAGTCTACAACTAGTTTTACTGTATTTTTTTTTAATCATTTTAGATCAAATAGTATGCAATTTGGATTTTCCTTAATGTTTGAGTGCATATTCCATTTATAGCTATTTATTCTATTGGCAACATAAAGGTTTGTGTTCAAGTTATGCTTTCCTTCATAAAATGCAACAGTCAGAATTCCTCAGATTGGGAGGAATACTCTGCACCTGTCTCTAGTAGCAAATGATCCCCATTGACTGTGATTGTTTAAACACAGCCTTGTAAGTCTAGGAACATTTATAACATACTTAGAAGGAGGGTGTGAATGTTTTCATGTGGCTGAGGGATATCTATCTGTCTATCTACACACAAATTGGAGGTTGATCAAATAAATTTATAAGGTAATATGGAGCAGGTGCTGTAAGGTATGGGGAATTTACACAAATACAGAAAAGACACCCCAACACTCTTGCAATTACTCAGCAACAAACCATATCTTTCTACCGAAAGCACTTTATGTTTACTGCCGTCTTCCATCCTGTCATCGGAAATGGTCCCATGATGGAAATCTGGATCCAGATTTGGTCTTAATGATTATAAAATGTATGTCCCCTTTTTATTAGTCTGGATTCATTACATTGTTCTGTTGGATATATCCAACTATTTTGTTCAGTGACATATAATTAATTTCCAATTATTGATGCAGTCATAGGATTTTTTTTTCTATTAATATTAGAAATGTTATTAACTGTGTACATTATCAGTTATGTATTCCAATAATAATGAAACATTGGATAGAGAAATTAATAACATTACTAATTCATGAAAATAAATTATAGACATGTTTGAGTAAATAAAACCTCATAAAAGTAAAGTGTGATAATGAAGGGAACATTCCAATGGAAGAGTGTGGATGATATTTTGATTAGGACAATGTGTTATCATAAAATACATACAAATGATAAACTATTGCAACATATATTATATAACTGCTACATATATATAGTAATAAAATTGTTAAAAGAAAAAATAAGTTGTTAAAAAAAAAACAATACAGGAGATTCTCCCAGAATATCAAGAAGCAAGACAGAATATACCTGGACAAATAAGCCACAAGAATTTCAATATGATGGAACTTGTCATAAAATACAAATAAGAAAACCTATCTCTGTAAAAGTTTATAAATTATGCTGATTATAGCATTCAGAACTAAAGATAAGAATATATGTATATTACATATATATGTAAGAATTTTGCTGCAGAAATTCTGATTTAATTATATATATATAAAAAAGAAAAGGGAGAGCCTCATGATGCAATAAAGTTTTTGTATTTATTAACTAAAATCTCTTGCACAAAGAATTCTGCAAATAGTTTCACCATTAGTCTGAGGCTGCCCAGCATCATGAAACCTTGCTCTCATTCAAGTAGATCCGATGTTCAGATAGCTCCAGTCAGGGAATGAACAGCAACACGTCTCAGCTCTATCCCTACCTGTTTAATCTTTAATGAATTCATCAGTGGATGGTAGTAGAGATTAAACCAAAGGGTATTTATATACTCTCATTCATAGAAAATATTAAGCAATCACAATGCACTAATCATTACAGGTGTACAGCAAGCCAATATTTTGATATATACTGTATACACCATCTTAAAATAATATATACATAGTATTTAAAAAAATTTACAAATAAACATCAATGCTATTTATTTGTTAACATTCTGTTTCAAAATATAACATTTTATATCAAATGTTTTATTGCATTTAATAAATATGCATAATTATCATATGTATAACTAAAAATGAATAAAAGTAATTTAGGATCTAATAAAAGAAATTATAAAACAAAGTGAAAAGATTTACAAAAATAAATAATAAGAAACAATACAAAAAAGTTTTTTTGAATTACAATAATCACGTATTAAACTAGAATTTGTCAACAATTTACACAGCTGAACTACATATCCACTATATAACAGTGTTTCCTGATGTCTAATTCTATTATCCTGATAATAAAAAAAAGACTTAATCATTGAAATCAGAATTATGAGCAGGGATTTAGTCTATATACAATTCTGGAGAATATGTTTTATCTCAATTCTAAACAAAAACTATTCTGTGTTGTTTTTTATTGCTTCTTTTTGCTAAACTTCTTACTTTGTGTTATCATTTGTTTAAATAAGTCAGAATTTACTTTTATTGTTTTTATTATGCCCATGATCATTGCTTTTTCTATTAAATTGCTTTGCAATTAAATATTCCATGCTACTTCAATATAATATTTCAATAATGTAAGGTTAAGAAGTTAGTAGCAGTAAGAATTATAAAAAAATATTTTATTTTTGCTTATTAAATAATAAACAACAGCGTAACTAAGAAACATTTTTGCACTTGTATAGCCAGTGCTGAAGTCATCTACAATCTAAAGACATTTGACAGCATTTTGTGAAATGGCCAGATGGTTTAATTAATTTTTATTACTTTAATCCGCTCTGGGAGCTCAATGAAATGCTTGGTTCAACTGCATTCTTTCCAAATTCTTTCTTTAATATAGTTCTTTTATTATCTTTATTTAAGTCATCCAGAGGTTATGCCCATCCACAAGAGTATTATTCAATTGAACTCAAACCCACTGTTCTTTTTGAACTTCTTTCCTTTGGTCTCAAAATGTTATTTTGTTTGCAAAATCCTATATTGGCTGTAATTTTGCCACCCATTTTCTTTACAAATTTCTTTTGTTCCAGGGACAGGTAGACCCTCTCAGGGGGTGAAGATCCACAGTGATGTGACTTGTTTTCTACTTATTTTTTTTATTTTCTGGTTTTTAGTTAGGGAAAGTGTACTTATACTGACAATGCAAGACGAGTGTGGATATTAAACCTGTAGGCTCCTTGAAGTCATTTCTAATTTGTTGGCAACAATATATTTTTTAATATGTATTTCTGATATAGCTATTTTGAACTTTATTTTGCCGAGATATTTGTAGATCATAAGATGATTCATTTATATATTTAAGGAATCTTTGCACTTCTTTGGACGCTTATTGGTCTGGATTCACAGTTACGTAGTTTTCGTCTTACGTGCGTTGTTTTAAGAATTGAGCTACTACACATGCGTAGCTACATACAGAAATGGTAAGTAAATAGCTTAAATAAGTTATTACGCATGTGTAGTAGCTCAATTCTTAAAACAACGCACGTAAGATGAAAACTACGTAACTGTGAATCCGGACCCTTGTCACTACATTACTACTACTTAAGTTGTGATTATAAATGTTTGTATGGATGTATAGATATGTTATACAATGCTGTAACATGTTCCTGGCTATGATATTAATGACTGCACGCAGCCCTTCCTGGGTCTGTAACTTTAACATTTCTCATTTGTTTTACTTTAGAGATATGTTGATCTTTTAATGAATCATTTCATGATTTTATTTGCTCTCAGAGATGCTTAATTATTGACAAGCTTTTTTACAATACACTTTTTTGACAATATATGGGATTCAACTTTAAATCCATTTATTGGCTTTGTATAAAATGTCCTTAATTTTCTGCAGTGCTTTCTTAGTATTTAAATGTTTTGTATATAGTGCCTGTAGAAACATAGAAGATCATAATCCGCTCGACCCCCCCCCTCCATATAGTTCCCCATTAT
>WWET01001440.1:189549-206744 GCA_011038615.1 Limnodynastes dumerilii | reverse complement strand
ATACAATACAATACAATTTAATTTCCAAGCCTCCCCTTCCCCTCACCTTGCACTTGTGGCTTTCACTTGCCCCACTGTATGAAACCCATTGGATGCAGAATGGCCTGGGTCATGTACACGTGAACGCAGCAAGAAGTGTTCATTTTCATTTCCTAGCAATTGGAGAATGACGCGATTTCATAACTCTGGATCTGGTCCAGTAGGATGAATGATGAATGGTCATTCTATTAGGATCAGTGGCAATTTTAGGTGACTGTCCCAATCAGAACATTATATCACGGTCGGGGGAATGTCTTGCTTAACGCTTTGCTCATGAACAGTTAGCTGCACCCAGAATTACCTTTGTATTTGTAGGGGGCACAAGAGCAGTCTAGCACTAGCTTAAAGTATAGTAATGCCATTAACTTGCTAGTCATGCATGCTCTGATGGCATAGCGTGGAAGCCTCCATCTATATTTCCTGCATTGGACCCTGTTTTATGTACCACCTAAATTTACACATAACCACATGGTATGCTGAAATACCCAGTTTACCCACAGCAGACGTCAAACTCGTGGGCCGCATGCAGCAGGGAAGCAGCTCCAGCAGTCGATGCTGAAAAGGGCCTGCTATCAGCCACCGCAGCAACTAGAAAGGACAGCTAATGGCAAGCCCCTTTTCAGCATGTTCAGTATAACTGCTGCATCAGCTGACAACTGGGAACAGAATGCTTTATGGCTATGCAAACGACGCTGACACGCCAGTGTCACAGCGAAGACAGTGCACACCGCGGAGGAGAGACACTGATGGAAGGCATCAAAGATAAGTAAGGTATAAAAAGTTAAGAATGGATGCTGGAGACTACTGAATGGTGAATTACTGTGAGCTGGAGCCATGTGAATGTGGAATACTGGGGAGCTGGAACCATATGAATGGAGAATACTGGAGACCTGGAGCTATATGGATGGAGAATACTGGAGAGCTGGAACTATATGAATGGGGAATACTGGGGAGCTGGAACCATATGAATGGAGAATACTGGAGACCTGGAGCTATATGGATGGAGAATACTGGAGAGCTGGAACTATATGAATGGGGAATACTGGGGAGCTGGAACCATATGAATGGAGAATACTGGAGACCTGGAGCTATATGGATGGAGAATACTGGAGAGCTGGAACTATATGAATGGGGAATACTGGGGAGCTGGAACCATATGAATGGAGAATACTGGAGACCTGGAGCTATATGGATGGAGAATACTGGAGAGCTGGAACTATATGAATGGGGAATACTGGGGAGCTGGAACCATATGAATGGAGAATACTGGAGACCTGGAGCTATATGGATGGAGAATACTGGAGAGCTGGAACTATATGAATGGGGAATACTGGGGAGCTGGAACCATATGAATGGAGAATACTGGAGACCTGGAGCTATATGGATGGAGAATACTGGAGAGCTGGAACTATATGAATGGGGAATACTGGGGAGCTGGAACCATATGAATGGAGAATACTGGAGACCTGGAGCTATATGGATGGAGAATACTGGAGAGCTGGAACTATATGAATGGGGAATACTGGGGAGCTGGAACCATATGAATGGAGAATACTGAAGAGCTGGAGCTATATGAATAGAGAATACCGGGGAGCTGGAACCATATGAATAGAGAGTACTGGAGACCTGGAGCTATATGAATGGGGAATACTGGGGAGCTGGAACCATATAAATGGAGAATACCGGAGAGCTAGATCTATAGGAATGTGGCACACTGGGGAGCTGGAACCATATGAATGGCGAATACTGGAGAGCTGGAGCTATATGAATGGGGATACTGGGAGCTGGAACCATATGGATAGGGAATACTGGAGACCTGGAGCTATATGAATGGGGAATACTGGGGAGCTGGAGCCATATGAATGGGGAATACCCTGGAACCGGATATATAGTTACAGATTATTATTAGTAAATATATAGACGCTGTATATAGTTACAGATTATTATTAGTAAATATATAGACGCTGTATATAGTTACAGATTATTATTAGTAAATATATAGACGCTGTATATAGTTACAGATTATTATTAGTAAATATATAGACGCTGTATATAGTTACAGATTATTATTAGTAAATATATAGACGCTGTATATAGTTACAGATTATTATTAGTAAATATATAGACGCTGTATATAGTTACAGATTATTATTAGTAAATATATAGACGCTGTATATAGTTACAGATTATTATTAGTAAATATATAGACGCTGTATATAGTTACAGATTATTATTAGTAAATATATAGACGCTGTATATAGTTACAGATTATTATTAGTAAATATATAGACGCTGTATATAGTTACAGATTATTATTAGTAAATATATAGACGCTGTATATAGTTACAGATTATTATTAGTAAATATATAGACGCTGTATATAGTTACAGATTATTATTAGTAAATATATAGACGCTGTATATAGTTACAGATTATTATTAGTAAATATATAGACGCTGTATATAGTTACAGATTATTATTAGTAAATATATAGACGCTGTATATAGTTACAGATTATTATTAGTAAATATATAGACGCTGTATATAGTTACAGATTATTATTAGTAAATATATAGACGCTGTATATAGTTACAGATTATTATTAGTAAATATATAGACGCTGTATATAGTTACAGATTATTATTAGTAAATATATAGACGCTGTATATAGTTACAGATTATTATTAGTAAATATATAGACGCTGTATATAGTTACAGATTATTATTAGTAAATATATAGACGCTGTATATAGTTACAGATTATTATTAGTAAATATATAGACGCTGTATATAGTTACAGATTATTATTAGTAAATATATAGACGCTGTATATAGTTACAGATTATTATTAGTAAATATATAGACGCTGTATATAGTTACAGATTATTATTAGTAAATATATAGACGCTGTATATAGTTACAGATTATTATTAGTAAATATATAGACGCTGTATATAGTTACAGATTATTATTAGTAAATATATAGACGCTGTATATAGTTACAGATTATTATTAGTAAATATATAGACGCTGTATATAGTTACAGATTATTATTAGTAAATATATAGACGCTGTATATAGTTACAGATTATTATTAGTAAATATATAGACGCTGTATATAGTTACAGATTATTATTAGTAAATATATAGACGCTGTATATAGTTACAGATTATTATTAGTAAATATATAGACGCTGTATATAGTTACAGATTATTATTAGTAAATATATAGACGCTGTATATAGTTACAGATTATTATTAGTAAATATATAGACGCTGTATATAGTTACAGATTATTATTAGTAAATATATAGACGCTGTATATAGTTACAGATTATTATTAGTAAATATATAGACGCTGTATATAGTTACAGATTATTATTAGTAAATATATAGACGCTGTATATAGTTACAGATTATTATTAGTAAATATATAGACGCTGTATATAGTTACAGATTATTATTAGTAAATATATAGACGCTGTATATAGTTACAGATTATTATTAGTAAATATATAGACGCTGTATATAGTTACAGATTATTATTAGTAAATATATAGACGCTGTATATAGTTACAGATTATTATTAGTAAATATATAGACGCTGTATATAGTTACAGATTATTATTAGTAAATATATAGACGCTGTATATAGTTACAGATTATTATTAGTAAATATATAGACGCTGTATATAGTTACAGATTATTATTAGTAAATATATAGACGCTGTATATAGTTACAGATTATTATTAGTAAATATATAGACGCTGTATATAGTTACAGATTATTATTAGTAAATATATAGACGCTGTATATAGTTACAGATTATTATTAGTAAATATATAGACGCTGTATATAGTTACAGATTATTATTAGTAAATATATAGACGCTGTATATAGTTACAGATTATTATTAGTAAATATATAGACGCTGTATATAGTTACAGATTATTATTAGTAAATATATAGACGCTGTATATAGTTACAGATTATTATTAGTAAATATATAGACGCTGTATATAGTTACAGATTATTATTAGTAAATATATAGACGCTGTATATAGTTACAGATTATTATTAGTAAATATATAGACGCTGTATATAGTTACAGATTATTATTAGTAAATATATAGACGCTGTATATAGTTACAGATTATTATTAGTAAATATATAGACGCTGTATATAGTTACAGATTATTATTAGTAAATATATAGACGCTGTATATAGTTACAGATTATTATTAGTAAATATATAGACGCTGTATATAGTTACAGATTATTATTAGTAAATATATAGACGCTGTATATAGTTACAGATTATTATTAGTAAATATATAGACGCTGTATATAGTTACAGATTATTATTAGTAAATATATAGACGCTGTATATAGTTACAGATTATTATTAGTAAATATATAGACGCTGTATATAGTTACAGATTATTATTAGTAAATATATAGACGCTGTATATAGTTACAGATTATTATTAGTAAATATATAGACGCTGTATATAGTTACAGATTATTATTAGTAAATATATAGACGCTGTATATAGTTACAGATTATTATTAGTAAATATATAGACGCTGTATATAGTTACAGATTATTATTAGTAAATATATAGACGCTGTATATAGTTACAGATTATTATTAGTAAATATATAGACGCTGTATATAGTTACAGATTATTATTAGTAAATATATAGACGCTGTATATAGTTACAGATTATTATTAGTAAATATATAGACGCTGTATATAGTTACAGATTATTATTAGTAAATATATAGACGCTGTATATAGTTACAGATTATTATTAGTAAATATATAGACGCTGTATATAGTTACAGATTATTATTAGTAAATATATAGACGCTGTATATAGTTACAGATTATTATTAGTAAATATATAGACGCTGTATATAGTTACAGATTATTATTAGTAAATATATAGACGCTGTATATAGTTACAGATTATTATTAGTAAATATATAGACGCTGTATATAGTTACAGATTATTATTAGTAAATATATAGACGCTGTATATAGTTACAGATTATTATTAGTAAATATATAGACGCTGTATATAGTTACAGATTATTATTAGTAAATATATAGACGCTGTATATAGTTACAGATTATTATTAGTAAATATATAGACGCTGTATATAGTTACAGATTATTATTAGTAAATATATAGACGCTGTATATAGTTACAGATTATTATTAGTAAATATATAGACGCTGTATATAGTTACAGATTATTATTAGTAAATATATAGACGCTGTATATAGTTACAGATTATTATTAGTAAATATATAGACGCTGTATATAGTTACAGATTATTATTAGTAAATATATAGACGCTGTATATAGTTACAGATTATTATTAGTAAATATATAGACGCTGTATATAGTTACAGATTATTATTAGTAAATATATAGACGCTGTATATAGTTACAGATTATTATTAGTAAATATATAGACGCTGTAT
Organism: Limnodynastes dumerilii; assembly: GCA_011038615.1. NCBI lineage: Eukaryota > Metazoa > Chordata > Amphibia > Anura > Limnodynastidae > Limnodynastes > Limnodynastes dumerilii. Next base: position 201,209 of record WWET01001440.1, on the reverse strand, counting down.
ATAGTTACAGATTATTATTAGTAAATATATAGACGCTGTATATAGTTACAGATTATTATTAGTAAATATATAGACGCTGTATATAGTTACAGATTATTATTAGTAAATATATAGACGCTGTATATAGTTACAGATTATTATTAGTAAATATATAGACGCTGTATATAGTTACAGATTATTATTAGTAAATATATAGACGCTGTATATAGTTACAGATTATTATTAGTAAATATATAGACGCTGTATATAGTTACAGATTATTATTAGTAAATATATAGACGCTGTATATAGTTACAGATTATTATTAGTAAATATATAGACGCTGTATATAGTTACAGATTATTATTAGTAAATATATAGACGCTGTATATAGTTACAGATTATTATTAGTAAATATATAGACGCTGTATATAGTTACAGATTATTATTAGTAAATATATAGACGCTGTATATAGTTACAGATTATTATTAGTAAATATATAGACGCTGTATATAGTTACAGATTATTATTAGTAAATATATAGACGCTGTATATAGTTACAGATTATTATTAGTAAATATATAGACGCTGTATATAGTTACAGATTATTATTAGTAAATATATAGACGCTGTATATAGTTACAGATTATTATTAGTAAATATATAGACGCTGTATATAGTTACAGATTATTATTAGTAAATATATAGACGCTGTATATAGTTACAGATTATTATTAGTAAATATATAGACGCTGTATATAGTTACAGATTATTATTAGTAAATATATAGACGCTGTATATAGTTACAGATTATTATTAGTAAATATATAGACGCTGTATATAGTTACAGATTATTATTAGTAAATATATAGACGCTGTATATAGTTACAGATTATTATTAGTAAATATATAGACGCTGTATATAGTTACAGATTATTATTAGTAAATATATAGACGCTGTATATAGTTACAGATTATTATTAGTAAATATATAGACGCTGTATATAGTTACAGATTATTATTAGTAAATATATAGACGCTGTATATAGTTACAGATTATTATTAGTAAATATATAGACGCTGTATATAGTTACAGATTATTATTAGTAAATATATAGACGCTGTATATAGTTACAGATTATTATTAGTAAATATATAGACGCTGTATATAGTTACAGATTATTATTAGTAAATATATAGACGCTGTATATAGTTACAGATTATTATTAGTAAATATATAGACGCTGTATATAGTTACAGATTATTATTAGTAAATATATAGACGCTGTATATAGTTACAGATTATTATTAGTAAATATATAGACGCTGTATATAGTTACAGATTATTATTAGTAAATATATAGACGCTGTATATAGTTACAGATTATTATTAGTAAATATATAGACGCTGTATATAGTTACAGATTATTATTAGTAAATATATAGACGCTGTATATAGTTACAGATTATTATTAGTAAATATATAGACGCTGTATATAGTTACAGATTATTATTAGTAAATATATAGACGCTGTATATAGTTACAGATTATTATTAGTAAATATATAGACGCTGTATATAGTTACAGATTATTATTAGTAAATATATAGACGCTGTATATAGTTACAGATTATTATTAGTAAATATATAGACGCTGTATATAGTTACAGATTATTATTAGTAAATATATAGACGCTGTATATAGTTACAGATTATTATTAGTAAATATATAGACGCTGTATATAGTTACAGATTATTATTAGTAAATATATAGACGCTGTATATAGTTACAGATTATTATTAGTAAATATATAGACGCTGTATATAGTTACAGATTATTATTAGTAAATATATAGACGCTGTATATAGTTACAGATTATTATTAGTAAATATATAGACGCTGTATATAGTTACAGATTATTATTAGTAAATATATAGACGCTGTATATAGTTACAGATTATTATTAGTAAATATATAGACGCTGTATATAGTTACAGATTATTATTAGTAAATATATAGACGCTGTATATAGTTACAGATTATTATTAGTAAATATATAGACGCTGTATATAGTTACAGATTATTATTAGTAAATATATAGACGCTGTATATAGTTACAGATTATTATTAGTAAATATATAGACGCTGTATATAGTTACAGATTATTATTAGTAAATATATAGACGCTGTATATAGTTACAGATTATTATTAGTAAATATATAGACGCTGTATATAGTTACAGATTATTATTAGTAAATATATAGACGCTGTATATAGTTACAGATTATTATTAGTAAATATATAGACGCTGTATATAGTTACAGATTATTATTAGTAAATATATAGACGCTGTATATAGTTACAGATTATTATTAGTAAATATATAGACGCTGTATATAGTTACAGATTATTATTAGTAAATATATAGACGCTGTATATAGTTACAGATTATTATTAGTAAATATATAGACGCTGTATATAGTTACAGATTATTATTAGTAAATATATAGACGCTGTATATAGTTACAGATTATTATTAGTAAATATATAGACGCTGTATATAGTTACAGATTATTATTAGTAAATATATAGACGCTGTATATAGTTACAGATTATTATTAGTAAATATATAGACGCTGTATATAGTTACAGATTATTATTAGTAAATATATAGACGCTGTATATAGTTACAGATTATTATTAGTAAATATATAGACGCTGTATATAGTTACAGATTATTATTAGTAAATATATAGACGCTGTATATAGTTACAGATTATTATTAGTAAATATATAGACGCTGTATATAGTTACAGATTATTATTAGTAAATATATAGACGCTGTATATAGTTACAGATTATTATTAGTAAATATATAGACGCTGTATATAGTTACAGATTATTATTAGTAAATATATAGACGCTGTATATAGTTACAGATTATTATTAGTAAATATATAGACGCTGTATATAGTTACAGATTATTATTAGTAAATATATAGACGCTGTATATAGTTACAGATTATTATTAGTAAATATATAGACGCTGTATATAGTTACAGATTATTATTAGTAAATATATAGACGCTGTATATAGTTACAGATTATTATTAGTAAATATATAGACGCTGTATATAGTTACAGATTATTATTAGTAAATATATAGGCACTGTATATAGTTACAGATTATTATTAGTAAATATATAGACACTGTATATAGTTACAGATTATTATTAGTAAATTTATAGACACTGTATATAGTTACAGATTATTATTAGTAAATATATAGACACTGTATATAGTTACAGATTATTACACACTCTCCTCTTCCGTGTGTAAGAGACAGATGCCGGGGTCTGAATCCGGCCCTTAGTTTTTATTACACATTTTCTTTCATATCTTCTTAACTTTTTTATTGTTTAACAATTGCAGTATTACTATAGATTCCTCTTTATATTTGTTATACGTATGTTATGGATTAAATCTAGAGAACTGTGCCAAATTATAGACTCCTTTTGTTATTTTTCTCCAATTTATTATATTTACCAATCTATGATACATGTTAATTGATTAGGGCTAATGCACATTTGCACAGAAACTATTGTTCTTGTGTTCCATAATGTAAACTTACGCCTTTTCCAGTTTTCAGTCGGTTTATTGTATCTAGCTTGTTGCTAATCAGTGTTAACAGAGCATTTTGATAACAATAAAAATATAGTCAATTTTTTTTATATTCTATCACTGAATTACTATAGTAAATGAATTGGTTGTTTTGATCTGTTTCATTCTTAAAGAACAGTGCTCTGTTGTACTCTGCACCAGAGAATGGACCATCATTTTCTTAGCAGCGTGAGGGCACTCGCACCGGAATTTGGTTTCCATGGGAATGAGTGAGACGGGGGAATAGGGCTTCATTAGGACCCTCCTGAGATCAGAAAGCGGGACTGTGCAATGAAACATTCCCATGATCTGTTACCTTTGTCTTCCTGGGGCATGTCTTAAGTTTTCAATGGAACTTTTGTTCCCCTTCAACTGTGCACGCATAATTATGAGCCAGTGCAGTACACTCCACTACCTTCCACATCTCTGCCAGTCTAAATACCTTCATGCACTTTGAGAAAAAAATGAAGTATTTGGCTTCTTTTATGCACAAACTTTTAAGCGGCTTTACATATTCAGGAGACTGTAGGTATTTATATCTTTATATCATTTTAACGTAAAGTGCTGTTGTCTCATGTACTTGTGTGCACTAGTTATATAATAATTTACATAATGCACCTGAAGCATGTGGAAACATATAAAAAAAACTTTAACATGGCTATTATTGCATATTTCTCATTCCATGTGTGAACCAACCCACCATACTAACTCCTAAAGCATAATAGTTGATAGACAATTTGAAGTCTTTCCTTGATTTTACAGCAGATACAGTAATAAAACTATGTACTTGAAATGATTGTGTTCATGTCAGCTAATGCAAATTACCTTCGTTTACTGTGTTGTATTTTGGAATCAATATTTTAGTGCTCTTGATAAGGCTTCCAAGTGAAGTTCAGTGAACAGTCGATGAGTAGTATGTTGCTGCCCCCTAGTGTGTGTGCAAGACTTTACAGGTTGTGCATGGGTAAAGAAAAGATGTGGGGAACATCAGATTATAGATTTTGTTCAATGATGAGACACAGTTTAAACATGTATGTGCATCTTTGCAGGAAAGAAATTCAATGTAATACAAATATCCAAATACTTAGTCATTAGCAAATGACTGTAAAGCAAGCAGTTTGTGAGATAATGGTTAAAGTTTTCTCTTAATTACTTTTTTCTTTTAATACATAAATCCCACCAGCCTGCAAACTATAGATGTTTTTTCAGACTTGTGAAATGGGCGGATACCTTAGGAGGGTGTTTATGGAGCAGAAGGGGTTGTTTATGCACATAATGAAGCATTTACAGGCCTCAGATTTTATGGTTCTTAATTGTTTCGATATGTTTTGTCTACCACACTAACTTTCCTTTGCTCACTAGATCTGTTTGTTTTACCAGCAGACAATTCCCATAAACAGACATTATGTGCTTGAGAAATGAAGTTCTTCGAAATTAACGTCAGAGTATAACATTTAACAGAATAATTGTACGCATCAGGGTAATCCTGTTATCTGCTTGTTCTAGGACACGGTGTTGTAGGACTTGATTTATCACAACACCCTGGTTTCCGTGGATTGGGTTCCAGTGAATCCTAATGCTCTTTTATTAACTGCACTCACGTTTACTGCTGCTAATAGTCTAGCACTGGGTGGGCAGATCTGCTGTTTCAGAACTAAGTGTTTGGTTATGTAGTTTGTCTACTGAATATTAAACCGTTACACGCCATATCACCATATCGCTCCACAAGCTAATGATTACATAAATGTGTTCTGACAGACACTATGGGGAACACATCTTAGTGACCTATTTTTGTCACTACTACTTCTTAGCCAAACTCCTCTCCCCAGGGAAAATATTTTATATATTGCACACACCTACCTGAATGGATGTTTTGCACACTTGTTAAAGTGTTTATATCTTTGTGTATTTGAGTAATTAGCTGATATATACATCAAATATGAATCAGGGGGTTCTTTTTAACAAAACCATGGAATGTGTTTTGCATTATGACTGTGAAATACTTAATACTGTGGGGATTTTCTTTATTTTCTTTCTTTTTTCAGTCAGCGACTAGAGATTCGAGCTCATGTTGCAAATGCATTCTTAGCAAAATTCCAGCTTACGTCTGATGAAATTAACATTCTTCGTGGAACTCGTGAAGGTCCCTTGACTGAGGTAATGATAAAATGTTCCATTCTGTAAACAGTTATAAGTCATATCAGCTGACTGAATACTTGTAGGTTTTTGTGAAAATGACGGATACACATATTATAATATGGTGAAGTCTTTTCAGTGTTGTAGGTGTGTTTTGGATTCACATCATTCAAATGAACAATTTGGCAGATAATTAGCAGAATATCTGTGGGAGACTTGACAATGAATGAGATAAAGACATCTTCTGACTGCAGGTGTCTGCTTACTTCCAGCTCATTTTCTTCCTCTGGGTGTATTGTTTTTAAAGAAAATCACAATTTTACTAAATCACTTTTTCCCTAATGTCTTGACATTAAACTATACAGGCTTTTGTTAGAGGTGTAGTGCAGATTTTGTACTATTTTGTCTCTCTTCCTCTTTTTTTTTTTGTCTCTTTATTTCTTGAACAAACAGACTGGTGGGTCAGAGGTCCCGGCTCACAAGCTTACACTCTATGGACCGGATTCACACCTAAGAGAGAGAGAGTTTGGTGCGGACAGAACCGCACCTAACTCACCCGTCCTGCCCCTAACCAACCCCCCCCTGTTTTTAGGTACTTTATGGCATTTAAGAGTGCCATAGGGCTACTACCTTAACTAACTATGCTTAAGAAGGAAACTACGCACAGACTATGCCTCTCCCCACCTCCCCAGCTAATCTAAATCCCTCCCCCCTCTCACTTCTAACTAATTCCACACCGATGCGGCATAAGCACGCCTCCTTCCTACTAAACTTACTCTGTGCAGTCTTTAAAGACTAACTGGTACATAGATTGTGTAAATGTACTGGGGGAAAAAATGCAAATGTGTAAACGGCGATTAAGGTATATGAGTCCTAAGATAAATTTAAGCTCATAACCCGTAAATATGCAATAAATAAAGTGATTAGTGCAATAAATACAGCTATTACAATTTAAAATAGTGGCAATAAATAACGGCAATAAAACACAAAGTGACAACAAGTAAAAATAAAATCATATAATCAAGTTGATCTCAGATGAATAATAAAGTGTAAAGGTGCATAGATAGAGAAAATTAATAAAATGAGGGATCCAGGTGGATAAAGGAGAGAGTGTATATAAAAGTTAAGGGTTCATAGGTTAGGAATTCAAAACAAAACACAGAAAATCAAATGTGAATAGTTCAAAACAGAGATAATACTCAGATGAGCAAGATGTGGTGTCATATACTGATACTGAATTACCACCAGTAAATTTCTAGCGACTTAATACAACTCTGAAATCAGCTTTCAGTCCCCCAAAAAATAAGAAACAAATGAAAAAATTACTTTCTTCTCAGTTATACTAAAGGCTCATCCTATAGAGTGAAGATTCGCGGTTATAATAATAAAAAAAAAATGTCACTGTATTTAGTCAAATGATATCTGTGTTGTGAGTTCCGAATTCAGAAGAGACGATCTGATGGCTGTAGAAGCAAGGTGACAGTATCCAATGTCTGTATCCTAGGGATAAGTTGCAATTAGCAGAGTCCAAATGATGGGCCGTATTCAGAGATCCGTCTGGCGATCGGGCCGCAAATATACACACGGACGGAGCAAGTTACACCCACCAAAAACCCAGGCACTTCCCTTGCTTTCTCCGTGAGGATGTAGACTTAGACCTGCATTGACTTGCTCTAACTAGCCGCACTCACTTCCGACCTTATGTGTCTTCCGTGCGTATAATTCCGGCCCTATAACTGTAAGCGCGCCCACTTTCCATCATCTAAATGCACCCCCCCTCCGCCCATTTCTATGCAAATCCTTCCGTGTGTATATTTCCGTCAGACTTAGGTGCGGATTTTTCTACGCCCGATTCACAAGTCCGTCCCTTAGGCATTTCCACGCGTATCCTCTACGTTAACGGCGTATAAAAGTTACTACGCATGAGCAGTTTATTCGATCCTAAAAACACGCACAGAACTTTAGTCAAAAACGGATCTCTGAATACGGTCCGATATGTGCAGACAGCAGCGAAAGAGACAATGTACAGCGGATTCTCCCAGGGAAGAGGAGGGGAGAAGCCTTAACTGTTACGTTCTCCCACAGACAACTCTCAATAATAATGACCAATTCCATGAATATGCAGTAAAAGGAAAATAATCTTTTATTAAGCACAAAAAACAAGACCAATACTAAGACAACGGCTAACTGGAGTCTGAAACACACCTTACAACAGAGCCGCTCTGCTAAACCAGTGTAAGTCCCGGGAAAGTGGTAAGCAAAGACAGCGCTGTATGGGGGATCAGCTGGAGACTCCTGATTACGACTGGGCAACCGCTGACACGTTTCAAACTGAAGTTCTTTCTCAAGGCACTGGGTAAATGTATTACTGAGCCTGCGCAGTAGTTACAATCTTAGAAATACGCACCTAAGAAGCCACAGCTTCTTAGGTGTGAATCCGGTCCTATAAGACATTGGATTTGATGCATAAGGGGGAGTTCTGTATATCACACAATGGGCCATCCAGGGTGTATGGTGACAGTGCTCAGTGCTCTGTATGATCCAGTCACACAGAAGTGTTACTAAGGACTGAGAGAGTATTACTATGCAGAGAGACAGGGTGTATGGTAACAGTGCTTAGTGCTCTGTATGATTCAGTCACACAGCAGTGTTACTAAGAGGGAGAGTATTATATTACTATGGAGAGAGACAGGGTGTATGGTAACAGTGCTCAGTGCTCTTTATGATCAGTCACACAGCAGTGTTACTAAGAGGACTGAGGGGGTATTACTATGGAGAGAGACAGGGTGTATGGTAACAGTGCTCAGTGCTCTTTATGATCAGTCACACAGCAGTGTTACTAAGAGGACTGAGGGGGTATTACTATGGAGAGAGACAGGGTGTATGGTAACAGTGCTCAGTGCTCTTTATGATCAGTCACACAGCAGTGTTACTAAGAGGACTGAGGCTATGTGTGTGATAGCAGAATGGTTGTAAATAGGGTAGACAAATGTTAAGAATTAGGTGGAGGAATTTGGTGCACTTGTCTGAAGGGGCGAGTTTTAAGGGAGTGCTTGAAAGTTCTGAGAGTAGAGTATAGTCTTAATGGGTGGTTATATGTGATCTTACATATTATACAAGAGCTCCAGTACAGGGGACTTGTGTTTCTGTTAATGTAAAAATAATCATCCATGATAAGGACTGTAGTCTGCTCACTGGGGTCTAGAGCTTTCCTCTGTTTGAGCGGTATTCCTGAGGCTTGGTCCGGGGATGCAGTGTGGCTGTATAAGTAGCTGAAGCTCCACTCTTGTACTCTGCTCCCAGAAGGCAACACACACAAGCAGAGCTTCTGGGCCTCTGAATTTGCTGCTGTCTGGGGTTTGGACTCTGGATTGGGGGCATGTCAGTCTAATATAACTACATTTAAATGAATGAAGGTGGTGGCCATAGTAACCGCTATTACCAAGAAATAATATACTCTTATATGTCTTTTCCAGTTGAACTTGCCCAACACTTTTAAAGTTGTGGTTGTTTTAGTGATGCAGCAAAAGAAAGTGATTTTTCAAAGCGCAGATTGCAAAAGTAGACTATTGGTGTACAGTAACGTGTCTGCTTTATTGGAAAACATATGAATAAGAAAAGGCTGCACTGTCACATAACTTTATCTTGTCCGCTGTTTTGCATCATACATAGAATATATAGTGTATAAGTATGAAAGCTTGAACTGTGTATCTATATCGTTTGTTAAATATTTTGTTTAATTTTGAAGGAGTTTTTCAAGGTCCTGGGAAAAGTGAAACAGATCCACAATGATGTAAAACTGCTTCTTCGCACAAACCAGCAAACAGCAGGGTGAGTGTCCCGTCTATAATGACATTATCGTTCTACACAGTGATAGTGACCACTCTAAGGAGAGGATATTCCACAGGTCTCCTCTTGGACACTCCAGTACATCAGTGGAAGCCCTTCTCTTGTTGCCATACAGTTCTCGGAAATGTACTATTAATGTGACCTAGCAGGTGTCTGTTAATGTCTGGTCCTTGCCTTGACATGTACATTCCATCCCTCTGACGGTAAACATTCCGAGCTATCAGAATGTTTTATGTCATAGTTATTTATTATTATTCAGAGGGGTTATTGAAGTTAAACAAAATGACCTGCATGTGACTTAACTGAAGACCTACATCCACTGGGCTTTAGTACCACTATGTACTTTATATGTACTGTGGTGTAGACCTGATGGCTAGGACATGAAAAGTCTGCCTTTTGCAATTGTTTAGGCGCCACAAACACCAGTCGCGTCTGAATCCACAAGATTCTGAGTTCTATTTCTTTTTTTATTCCAATGGGATTCTGATGGCAGGGCAGGTGCAAGGGGGAGGGGTTTAATATGTAAAGCGTACAGTATGGACACGCCCTACTCATGCCATTCTATCATGACTTCCTATCTCTCCCCATTTTAAGTTAAATGGATCAAAATCTTAAAGTAGGAGTCTGGGTTGGGAAGTTTGTGTGAGTGAGGGCAGTGGCCTCCCTTGCATTCACATGGAAGACTAGATTGTACGTAATCTGCGCATCGTTTTGATACGCATGCGCAGTAGCTACTGTTTATTGAACTACGTCCGTCTATGGAAGACGGACGTAGTTCTGGATCCGGCCCAATATCTTCCACAAGTGTTACAAGCCTGACATCTCCACACAAAGGAGCTGGGTGTGACAGGTGCCAGCATAGAAAACATAGTTAGTGTCTGCTGTATTTGTGATAAGATGTATTAAAGTTGTGTCCGCCTCTTTATACTTAGATTTATATCACGTTTTACATATAACTTTATGAGAAGACACACAATGTGAAATGCTATTGCTGTACAAACCAGAGTATAATCTAAGCACATTTAGAATATTGAGGTATAGTTTTATTAGAATGGCTTTATATTCACTTTCTTTTCCTTTGACAAGAGAATAGGAGACATAATTGGAATTTAATGGAGTATTATAGTGATTATATTTTCTACTATTGCCAGGCTTGAAATTATGGAGCAGATGGCTTTGCTCCAAGAAACATCTTATGAGCGACTGTATCGATGGGCCCAGAGTAAGTGTTTATTATTATAACGTGCTTCTGTTTTTATGCTACTTTCTCGTCTGCCCCTGTTTGTGTTTTATGATTGGTTAGAAATGCTTTCTAATAGGGTGTCTAAATATAGCCACACATAAACACTTCCCACCAGGCAATTATAGTTATATTTGGCTTTAAAAGTGCATTTTTATATCAAAATTTTATAGGATTACCATAAAAATAATAAATATATCATATATTGCTTAATATGGAGTAAAAGACCTAAACTACATACATTCTCCTATTTTCTTGTTGTATATAATCTGTTAAACCAGTGCAGAATATAAGAAACAGTTATTCAATGATCCATCTGTTCTCTGCTGCTGCAATTGTAATAAAATGACACGTGTTGATAGGCTCAATGCCCACAGGAGATAGATTACAATCCATAAGTAGGTCAATGTATGTGAGACGGAGCCAGTCCACATCTAACCGTATATCACTGGCCAGACATGCTTTGTCTGCTTGTTTTCTTATTTTTAGTGATCAAACACCTCTTATAGATGATTGGAAAAAGGAATATACTGTATATAGTCAGCATGTTTTATTATACATATAAAAACCATATTCTATAGCGGTTGCAGTCTCCGGTCCGTTGGCTCGCTTTGTGAAATAGAGACAACTGAAAGTTACTTTTCGGCTGTATCTATTTCGAATAGTGGGCCATTTTAGATTTTTTTTTAATGAATGGGTGAATGTGCTGATCAGCATACTCGCCCATTCATTTTCACAGAGGACCCGCCCGATGACAGCTAGAGTGGTGACTTACCTCTCCAGGGAATATTAG
>WWET01001440.1:168670-183766 GCA_011038615.1 Limnodynastes dumerilii | reverse complement strand
AGGGATGGACAGCATAGTACATAATAATATACAGTACAGACATACATGGTAGGGATGGACAGCATAGTACATAATAATATACAGTACAGACATACAGNGCATAGTACATAATAATATACAGTACAGACATACATGGTAGGGATAGACAGCATAGTACATAATAATATACAGTACAGACATACAGGACAGGGAAGGACGGCATAGTACATAATAATAATATACAGTACAGACACAGGGTAGGGATGGACAGCATAGTACATAATAAAATACAATATAAATATAAAATATCACAAAAATACAATAAAGTGAAGCAGCACAGACAGCAAGGCAAAATGCGAGGTGTCAAGATTGGCAGATCAGGTAGGAGGGGATAGAGTTCAGTGAGAGGTTCAGAGGAAGCCACCAGGTGGGGATGGGGTAAATGGGTAGCAGGGAAAATACTACCCACGGTATTGCGAGGCGCTGCGAGCCTGGATGCTATCATTAGCACTCAATGTGCTAATGATAGTAAATGGAGCCCAAAGCGAGGTTCGTGTGCAGTAAATTCTGCTCATGATAAAAGTGCTGCAAAATGTGTGAATAAATGCTAGAATTCCTGGGGGAGTGAGGGGAGTAATTTAGCTTGTCCTTGTTATATGTTAAGTGTGCAAATGGATTTACCGATGCTGCTTTTCACACCCCCGGCGTCTGACAGAAAAGAATGATTGAAAAAGATGTGTGTTTATTGTCGTTTCGCACTGCACGGGAAGGTCTGAGATTTGTAAAATTGGTATAACATTACGCAGTGAACTTTTATATTCAGAGAAATTGCACATATTTTCTTAAAAGCTTCTTTTTTTGTCAAGGACATTATTAATGTCATTTTTATTTTTACATCCTTAACTACACTTTCTTTTTGTATAATATAAAACTTTAATGGAGTAAACTGTTTAGAATATGCAGAGTACAGGTTAATTATTACTAAAGGAAATGTCATGTTATTCGTGAATGCAGACGTTAATCCTGGCTTGTATTTTATGTGGCTGATAGATACACCTTGGATGAATTTGGAACTGCAAGGAGGAGCGCAGTGGTGCGAGGCTTTATTGATGCTCTGACAAGAGGGGGGGCAGGTGGTACCCCACGACCGATTGAGATGCACTCTCATGATCCATTAAGGTATTGAATGGTTATTTGTTAGTACAAATACATACAGCTACATAGAATTGACGTTACCAAGGTTTACTCTATACAAGGCACTTAATGGCAAGGTTATGTCTGATAATATGCAGTGTGTGTGTGGTTATTATTCCATATAATATATGTATGTATATGGATAACGCCCACTGAAAGTGTATGCGAGTGTCATTGTCCTCTCCTTCTCTTCTTGTTTAGCCTCGCTTTTCAAAGTAGCACTGTGCATTCCCAAATGCAGGGTGCAGCTTAGGAGAAGTGAGGGGAAGGTGCCTTGTCATATTATATTGTATGGTGAAAGTGTAAAGCTGACCACATGCTGGAGGGATTATTGGACTGGTCATCCAGTTATCAGGAGAAGGGACTAATAATCGCTGTAGTGCGTAGACAAGATTTATTTAATTTATTTGTGCTAACAACCATTAAAACTGCATGGGTCCAATTATTTGATTGTTTATTATTTCTAACTGATATCGTGTGCAAGTTACTGATATCCTATAGTGTGTGGGCATTTTAAATAATCAGACCCTGCACCTCCACCTCCTGGCTGCAGTTTCCCAATCACCCCCATTATCATTCACAGCATGAAGTAGTGTGTGCCAGATACCTTCTTGCTGTGGACAATAACTGCTCTAGTGTGTGTACAGATTAAAGACTACTAGATTTCTGTATGTGTTTTGTGGGCAATACTGAAGTCTTTGTATTTAATGAAAAGGTATGTTGGAGATATGCTGGCATGGCTGCATCAAGCTACTGCATCCGAAAAAGAACACCTGGAGGCTTTGTTGAAGCTTGTAAACCTACAGGGTATGTCCATAAGGGATTCCTTTACTTGTCTTCTGCTACTGCAAGTTGCGATGTCCCACATGTCATTGTATTTTAACACCTTAGACTGATTTTTTTGCCCCCCTGTTGAATAAACAATAATAAAAGTTCTTTGTTTAGAAGCTGTTTATAATTGCATTTCTTTAAGATTAAACGCTATACTTCAGGAATAAGTTTTAGGTTAACTATGTACTAAAAACGGACAAAAATCTGATTATTCTGCAAATTAACTGGTTAACACATATACTGTTAAAAATGATTGGGTTGTTACGTTGTTTTTTTTATATTAAATTAAAATATAGGTTAAAAGGATGTTAAATGTCTAAATGTTGGCAGTGGCCTAAATTAAGGACTTCCTTGTTCAGAGTGGGTTCAGGACTTGGATGTGTCCAGAACTCTGCATGAGAGAGGGAAGTGCACGGAGACCTGGGTCATGTCTATAATAGGAAACCGCAACCATTTCACACTCTGGTCCGGATTCACAGTTACGTAGTTCTCGTGTTACGTACGTTGTTATAAAAATTGAGCTACTACGCATGCTATCTATGTACCACTTCTGTACGTAGATTGCGTAAAAAAGCTACTACGCATGTGTAGTAGCTCAATTCTTAAACCAACGTACGTAGGACGAAAACTACGTAACTGAATCCGGACCTCTATTATCTGGTGACTGAGCTGCCATCCAGACCCAGGAGTGTTTCTTCTCATCTCCTCTCTATTCCTCCTACAGTGTAGGAATAAGGTTTACAGATAAGATAGCGTATCATTCTATAATCTGCTGGATACGTGATGCACTGGGATGTGGAGAAATGTGTATGTAACTAAGTGCTTTTCCTAATGTCATTGCTAAATTCCAGCAAAAAGTTGTGTTATAGAGCTTGACAGAGGAAATGGTTATGCAATGTAATATGCTTAAGTAGAATTACATACATGGGAAACATTTCTAAGGAAGTAACAAGAATTTCATCTCTTAAGTCGTCTGTTATTTTTATGAAGTTTTATAAGTAAGAAATCCATGTGTCTTAGTTAATTTTAGTTATTAAAGGAGATCCATTTTATGGAACTTCAGTCTTTTTGTTACTTCAGCATCATCTATTATATAAAATAGTTCAGATTTGTAGCCTGTATAAACCTGTATAACAACCTGCTGTTAGCTGCAGCCATATTTAATCACTGCTGTGCACAAGATTCCAGTGTTGTTTGTTTGTTCTGTTTTTCAGGTGTTGAAGATAATATCCAGGAGGTGGTAGGGCACATTACAGAGGGAGTGTGCAGACCATTAAAGGTTAATAATGTCTTGTAATATACTTTGCCATGTTGTATTCTTTTTTAATAGACTAATTGTTAATTGGACCAGATCCAGACTCGCGCAAAAGGGCGTTTTCCCACTATTTGCAAATGGAAAGTCCCTTTTTGCATTTGCGCATGCGCACACTCCGCGTTCCCATCGTGGAATTGGATCCGACACATTCCAGCTTTCTGATGGCAAGCATATGTAAGGTGCGTTTAGGGGGAGGTATGATAAACGTACAGAAAGGCTGGGTTTGGCCCCTGCGTACGATCATAACTTCTGCACAGCCCCCATTTTATGTGGGGACACCTCAAGAAAGTTAAGGTAGGGGACAGCTCTCGAACATCCTTTGATGTTTACAAAATCATATAAAGAGATTGTTTTCGTTATCAAGTTGAAAACTTGTTGAGGGCAGAAGTGGAAAGAAAGGAGGGTGTGGCAGCAGAAACAGAAGGACAAGGGGAAAGTAGTTTGGGAAGGCACAGGGGATAGATGGTTGAAGGGGAGTAACATATAGCTGAAAGAGAAAAGAGGGACATATAATGGCACAAGGTTTCACATACTGTACACCATAAGACTTCAGTAAAGAGAGGGAAGACAACACAATATGGATAACAGAGACATGACCTGGGGGAGACACATATTGATAAGGGTCATTTTTAAAACTTAAATTAAAAAAGAAATTGTGGTTTTCTTTGAAATGTTTTGTACTAATTCAAAAACACCAGAAGGTCACATTCTAATGTTATCATCTTTATTTAATTGCCTTATTTGTAATTGTCCTGAGTGGGGGAGTGATAAGGCAATCAGTTACTCAAGGTTGGGATGCTATAAATATTTAGAGATGTAGTGGGAATCTTAGTTGTAAAGAATTTAGCTTACAAATGTCTGATAGTATAAGTATGGGGCTTTTTGTGTGACTGGTTTATATGGTTTGCTTTGTCAACAATGTAACTTTGAAATTTTACTGTTATAGGAATTTATAAGGATACTAGTCAAAGGCCTGTCAGAATGGCGGGAAAAAATATTCCCCATTCATTTCTCTCCAGCTTCCCAGTATCCCCCATCATGTGTCTCCAGCCTCCCAGTATCCACCCATTATGTGTGTCCTGCTTTCCAGTATCCCCCATCATGTATGTCCAGGTCCACGTTATCCCTCATCGTGTGTCCAGCCCCCCAATATTACCCATCATGTGTGTCCAACCCCCCAAGATACCCTCATGTTTCTTCAGCTCCCAGTATCCCCCCAACATGTGTGTCCAGCCTCCCATTATCCACCCATCATGTGTGTCCAGCTTATCATTATTATCCATAATGTGTGTTCGGCCCCCCTCAGTATTATCCAGCATGCGTATCCAGCCCCCCAGTATTATCCAGCATGCGGGTCCAGCCCCCCAGTATCACCCAACATGTGGGTCCAGCCCCCCAGTATCACCCAACATGTGGGTCCAGCCCCCCAGTATCACCCAACATGTGGGTCCAGCCCCCCAGTATCACCCAACATGTGGGTCCAGCCCCCCAGTATCACCCAACATGTGGGTCCAGCCCCCCAGTATCACCCAACATGTGGGTCCAGCCCCCCAGTATCACCCAACATGTGGGTCCAGCCCCCCAGTATCACCCAACATGTGGGTCCAGCCCCCCAGTATCACCCAACATGTGGGTCCAGCCCCCCAGTATCACCCAACATGTGGGTCCAGCCCCCCAGTATCACCCAACATGTGGGTCCAGCCCCCCAGTATCACCCAACATGTGGGTCCAGCCCCCCAGTATCACCCAACATGTGGGTCCAGCCCCCCAGTATCACCCAACATGTGGGTCCAGCCCCCCAGTATCACCCAACATGTGGGTCCAGCCCCCCAGTATCACCCAACATGTGGGTCCAGCCCCCCAGTATCACCCAACATGTGGGTCCAGCCCCCCAGTATCACCCAACATGTGGGTCCAGCCCCCCAGTATCACCCAACATGTGGGTCCAGCCCCCCAGTATCACCCAACATGTGGGTCCAGCCCCCCAGTATCACCCAACATGTGGGTCCAGCCCCCCAGTATCACCCAACATGTGGGTCCAGCCCCCCAGTATCACCCAACATGTGGGTCCAGCCCCCCAGTATCACCCAACATGTGGGTCCAGCCCCCCAGTATCACCCAACATGTGGGTCCAGCCCCCCAGTATCACCCAACATGTGGGTCCAGCCCCCCAGTATCACCCAACATGTGGGTCCAGCCCCCCAGTATCACCCAACATGTGGGTCCAGCCCCCCAGTATCACCCAACATGTGGGTCCAGCCCCCCAGTATCACCCAACATGTGGGTCCAGCCCCCCAGTATCACCCAACATGTGGGTCCAGCCCCCCAGTATCACCCAACATGTGGGTCCAGCCCCCCAGTATCACCCAACATGTGGGTCCAGCCCCCCAGTATCACCCAACATGTGGGTCCAGCCCCCCAGTATCACCCAACATGTGGGTCCAGCCCCCCAGTATCACCCAACATGTGGGTCCAGCCCCCCAGTATCACCCAACATGTGGGTCCAGCCCCCCAGTATCACCCAACATGTGGGTCCAGCCCCCCAGTATCACCCAACATGTGGGTCCAGCCCCCCAGTATCACCCAACATGTGGGTCCAGCCCCCCAGTATCACCCAACATGTGGGTCCAGCCCCCCAGTATCACCCAACATGTGGGTCCAGCCCCCCAGTATCACCCAACATGTGGGTCCAGCCCCCCAGTATCACCCAACATGTGGGTCCAGCCCCCCAGTATCACCCAACATGTGGGTCCAGCCCCCCAGTATCACCCAACATGTGGGTCCAGCCCCCCAGTATCACCCAACATGTGGGTCCAGCCCCCCAGTATCACCCAACATGTGGGTCCAGCCCCCCAGTATGCACCCAGCATGTGTCCAGCCCCCCAGTGTCCACCCAGCATGTGTGTCTAGCTCCCCAGTGTCCACCCAGCATGTGTGTCTAGCTCCCCAGTATTCACCCATCATGTGTGTCCAGCCCCCCACTATCCACCCAGCGTTTGTCCAGCCCCCCACTATCCACCCACCATGTGTGTCCAGCCCATCAGAATCCCTCATCATGTCTCTCCAGCCCTCCCAGTATCACAGCTCTCACCTACCCTGTACACCCCTCACCTTGTACCCGGCACCATCATGCAGTGCAGTCAGACCCCAGTACCTGGCTCTAACCCTCTAACTGTCTCTACTCAGACTCTCACAGGATTACCAGAAAGTGCGGCGCTGTTTGGAGATAACCACCGCTGATTAGATGGACAGTGCCACACTTCCTGGTAACGCTGTGAGAATCTGAGCAGAGACGGGGAGAGGGTAAGAGACGGGTACCGTGGAGTTTCTGTTCAGACTCTCACTGCGTTACCAAGAAGTGCGGCACTCCATCTAATCAGCGGTGGTTATATCCAGACAGCGCTGCACTTTCTGGTAATGCTGTGAGAGTCTGAGCAGAGACAGGGAGAAAGTAAGAGCCAGGTACCGGGGGCTGACAGCACTGCATGACAGTTCAGGGTGCAGGGTGTACAGGGTGAGGGCTCACTTTGTGGACATTATTGCACATGCGTATAACGGTGAGGAGCAGAATGGCTTTTATATAGATGCCAAACAGTGTTCAGCGTATCTGGGATTCATGTGGCAAATCTAAAAACTGTCACCTGTAGGAAAATCAAAGTGTATGAATCCCTAAGCTTCCATGATATGTGTGTATTTATTGAGGCCCACGTCCCATGCAGGTGGAACAACACACGCAGGTATCAACAGGGTGCATGCATCTCACCTGAGCAGACTAGAAATTCTGCCCCCTCTAGAGGTTTATTATACAGTCATCGAAGTTGTCTGTTGTACTAGACTGGAAACAAGTCTTAATGGAACCATTTGATGACTGAATGACCTTATTAGTGCCTATCTAGATGTAGGGCGGTGAACCAACATTTAATGTCTTCTTGCAGAGACTTGGTACACACGTAACTTCACATGATGCAAAATATGAAAAGACATTAACAACCCAAACACCTTGATTGTTCCAATCACGATGACTCATTTATCTGTGCACACTAACACGAATTACGGGAAAGATCTGGGATTTTCATCTCCCATAAGCCTCTGCTCCAATTATTTTGCACACCCACAAAGGGCGTGAACTATATGGATCAGGACTGCTGATCAGTAAAATTATGATGGTTTAAAAATACAATCAAATCTATGTGATGTACTTTGAAATGATTAAGTATGATTGTTGAGGCGTACACCATAGAAAAATTGTTTCCAAAACTCATTAATTATGTGATGTACACTAAAATTGGATGAATTACATGTAGTGTGTACCAAACTTTACAACTTTTTGGTCAGTACATAATGTGTCATTCAAACCTAATGCATGTGTCCAGGGATTTCAAATACTAAATTCTGTTGTAAACACCTGTGTCAGTATTCAAAAATACTGATACACTAACATTTCTGGGACCTTTAACAATGCTATACTAATACTTTGTGTCCCAAAATAGGTAGACACGAGGATTACGGTCCGTATTCAGACCAACGGACGTATTTCATATACGTCCGGTGTTTACTGAAATGTGAGACTGCGCGTGCGTAGTAATTTTTTTAACGTAATCTATGTATCTTTTTGTTATGTAGATTGCGTATATGCGGTCTTAAAGACCACATATACGCAATCTACGAAATGAAAAGATACGTAGAGTACGTTAAAAAATTAGTACGCATGCGCAGTATCGTATTTCGGTAAACACCAGACGTATATGGAATATGTCCGGTTGTCTGAATACGGGCCTACGATCCAACCCTCTTTCCATCACAAATGGTTTTTTTTTGCCAGGGTTCCAAACAATATATATGCAAAAGTTCATTTATTTCAGTAATTCCACTTAAAAGGTGAAACTAATATATTATATAGAATAATTACATGCAAAGTGAGATATATTAATAGAGAGTAAAGTGCAAAGTGTGGAAGAAAAAGGTGCACAAGCAGCAGGGATGACCGCAGCCTAGACAGGATTGTCAGTAAAAGGCCATTCAAAGTGTGGGGTAGCTGCACAAGGAGTGGACTGAAGCTGGAGCTAGTGCATCAAGAGCCACCACACAGACGGATCCTGGACATGGGCTTCAAATGTCGTATTCCTCTTGTCAAGCCGCTCCTGAACAACAAACAACGTCAGAAGCGCCTTACCTGGGCTAAAGAAAGAGAAAAACTGCTCTGTTGCTCAGTGGTCAAAAGTCCTCCTTTCTGATGAGAGCAAATGTTGCATCTCAGTTGGAAACCAAGGTTCCAGAGTCTGGAGGAAGAATGGATAGGCACACAATCCAAGATGCTTGAAGTCCAGCGTGAAGTTTCCACAGTCTGTGTTGATTTAGGGAACCATGTCATCTGCTGGTGTTGGTCCACTGTGCTTTATTAAGTCCAGATTCGCAGCCGTCTACCAGAACATTTTAGAGCACTTCATGCTGCCTTCAGCAGACAAGATTTATGGAGATGGTGACTTCAGTTTCCAGCAGGACTTGGCACCTGCATACACTGCCAAAAGAACCAATACCTGATTCAATGACCGTGGGATTACTGTGCTGGATTGGCCAGCAAACTCGGACTTGAACCCCATAGAGAATCTATGGGGCATTGCCAAGAGAATGATGAGAGACATGAGACTGAACAATGCAGAAGAGCTGAAGGCCGCTATTGAAGCAACCTGGTCTTCAATAACACCTCAGCAGTGCCACAGTTTCCATAACACCTCAGCAGTGCCACAGGCTGATAGCATCCATGCCACGCCGCATTGATGCAGTAATTTGTGTAAAAGGGGCCCAAACCAAGTACTGAGTACATATGCATGATTATACTTTTCAGAGGGCTGACATTTCTGAATTTAAAAACCTTTTATTATTGATTTCATGTAATATTCTAATTTTGTGACATTGGGCCGGATCCAGAATCCGGCTGTCGGGTACGAGCGGCCGTAAGATGGCGATTGCCAGCTACTGCACATGCGTAGTAACTATGTATGTAATCTACGTATTGTTTTGGTACGTAGATTGTGTATATGTGGTCTTAAAGATCGTATATACGCAATCTATGTACAGAAACGAAACGTAGATTACGTACATAGTTACTACGCATGCACAGTAGCTAGCAATCACCATCTTACAGCCGCTCGCACCCGACGGCTGTAGTTCTTTATCCGGCCCATTATGATTTTGAGGTTTTCATAAGCTGTCAAAAATTCCCAATAGGGATAACCCCAGCGCTATAGAATGTTGATAGAAATAATTCACCTATGTGAAAACATATACATGCACCGAGCAGCAAATTTAAAATATCGAATACAGTTTATTGATATGATAGTCCTATGTGGACTATAACCACACAACACAACACATAAAATAAAAACAATAAGGGGAAGGGGGAAGGAGAAGAGGTGAAAAGAAAAGGGGGAAAGGGAAGGGATTTTTGATTGATATTTTTATTGGCCTTTTTCTGTGAGTTCTTTGTAAAAGGGAAGAAGACTTGGGATAATTATCGATATTAACACTAAATATAGTAGTCTTCACTATGTCCTGTGAAGACATTATTATATTTAATTACAGTATAATATAAGCACAATAGTGCACTAATTTAGTGTCACTATTACCCCCAATGAATATAAAAGAAATCTGTCTGATGTAATATGAATATTATAGATTTTCTAGTCTTTGTGATAAGTCATGTATAAACACTATGTCAACTAATATAAGTTTGTGCATTATGTTTTGTCATAACAAAGATATATAGAATAGAGGACAGTACCTTCTTTGTATTATTAATAATTCAGAAATCTTCCTTAATATATATGAGTACCATATGATTAAGTGAAAACACTCTTGAAAGTTATTCAATTGTGCTATGAGTAGTCAATGGATTTATAGAGTAAGAACCCCATTGAACTCAGTATAAATAAACAAAAGCCTTTTTGAGATACACTATTTGAATACTCACTTATGATGTTAAATAACAAGAATGTGGTGATTGTTGCCATCTTATATTTATATATATATTTATCTATTTTCTCATTAATTTTTGTTTTTATGTTTATATATATATCCTTACAAGCTATATATTTTTAGCTAGATTTAAACTGTTGGTTTTAGGTTTAGAACGTTTCGAGCAGCAAATTGTTTTATGTAACTGAATTTGTTATTATGTATGATACCAACTCACCCTTATGCGGACACTAGGTCTATAAAATACCTTGAAACGATATTAATTAACAGTACTTTAAATAAAGTACTCAAGGAAATCCACCCGACTGTTCCGTTTAAAAAGGGGTTGGACCACGCTATACCAGCACTATGCTTTGAGAAAGTCCTCAGGTGAGGAGGAAGCGGTGTAGATTACCACGAGTGTGCAAAGAAGCAGCTGAAAGCATCAACGCTCCGGAGGTGTTGCGGTCTTCGGTCCTCCACGAAACTATCCCGGGTGGCCACCGGTGAGAGAGAGTGTACTCACGTGGAGGAAGGATTCTTTCTATCCGTCCCTGGACTGCTGGGAGATCTGACAGCGCCGGAGCAGTGAGTGATACTGTGGCAGATTGCCAATTAGAGAGCGCTATAAACTGCCCTAGATTGCAAGGGGCGTATGACTTTGTTTTTTCTGCTGGTACACTGTATCGTTTTGGAATAACATTTCCTACTTCGGCTGTTACAAAGTTGCAACGTAATTGTTATTGGCTCTTCAGTCCTAGACAACCATGAAGCATTTATCAGCTGAATTAACATCTCCATATATGGAATAATATAAGAAATAGTATTGGACTTGACGATCATTACAGCTTTTATGCAATTTGGTGGCTATACTGGGAAACCATCTGAACTTGTACAACGGAAGTACGCAGCCGTATACCGCTGCAAATAATCAGTGGACTGCAGGATTATAACTAATATACTCCCAATTCTCTTGCTTATATATGCCTCATTAATATAGCTGCTTGCACACATTTTTATTGTTTTTATTTTATGTGTTGTGTGGTTATAGTCCACATAGGACTATCATATCAATAAACTGTATTCGATATTTTAAAATTGCTGCTCGGTGCATGTATATGTTTTCACATAGGTGAATTATTTCTATCAACATTCTATAGTGCTGGGGTTATCCCTTTTGGGAATTTTTGGTTGTTTTTATTTGTATAGAGGAGCAGGTAAAACTCCTCTCTACCCCATAAAGCTGCTAACTTTCCAGAGCAACCAACCTAGTGCACCTTAGAGTGCACTCTTGTTGTTTCTTTTCATAAGCTGTCAGCCATATAATATCTCACTCTGCATGTCTTGAGTCTATATAATATATTAGTTTCACCTTTTAAGTTGAATTACTGAAATAAATGAACTTTTGCACAATATTCTAATTTTTTGAGTTTCACCTGTATTTTTATGAGCACCCAAGGACTGTGAGCACCCAGGAAGAATGGTTGCTTGTAACAGCCCGGAGGTCTCCCAATAGGGGAAGGGCATGTAACGACAGAAAGGAATTGTGACATATTAAATATAAAAAAGCATGGCACCTGCCCAGTATGGGCTTAAATAAAATGTATGTTTTATTTGCTATTTTCTTATAGGTCCGTATTGAACAAGTTATTATTGCAGAGCCTGGTGCGGTGTTGCTGTACAAAATTTCTAATCTACTGAAGTTTTACCACAACACAATAAGGTGAGTATCCAACACTGTGTATGTGTGTGTGTCTAGTGCCTGCAATAGTACATAGGGCCATGTTCGCAGATCCGTTTTTGGGTGGAGTTCCGTGCGTATTTTAGGACCGGAGTAACTGCGTATGCGTAGTAACTTTACGCTATTTACGACATGAAAGTACATTAGGCACCTACGTGTGAATCGCACTTGGGGACATGCGTATGGAGGGGGGTGGTTGAAATCTGTACGGACGAAGTTACGTTAAAGTGGGCGGGGGGGCATTTAAATGACCAGTTGAGGGCGCAGCTACATAAGGGTAGCAGATAAGGGTGCTCTATGGTGGCGGAAATCTATGTAAAGCCGTCCGTGTGAGGGGAGTGTCTTGGGTGGTGGCTTGCCATGTATGTGCGTATAATTGCGTACCTAGAAGTAACGGATCTGTGAATCCGGCCCATAGTTTCTTATCTGGGAAGGGAGATGCAGATCAGGTAACAAAGGGGGAAATTGAGGAAAATGACTCGACGTTCTAGTTCCAGTGTAAAACACCCATTCCCACATAGCAAACTCTTCACTGAGTGTAAGAATGTGAGCCCTTATTTGCATTTATATTCCCTTGAGAAGACATTGGAACTGTTAATGAGACAGATGCTACATTATTGACTCACTATAATATAAAGCAGACAATCTTCCTACTGATTTATTTCTGTATTAATGCTCTAATATGTAATTATGTAAATAAGAAAATGACATGTTCTCTTTAGCAGCATATCCTCAGTGTTCCCCTTCTAATTCTAACTGAATGGAATTTGTGTACCGCTTGCCGCCTTATTTTATGTGAATACTTTGATTTTGTTATTAATGTTTTTGTGTAATGTGTTCCTACATAAAAAGGAAATAACCAGATAATTCGCTGTATTCAATGAGCATTTGTAGATTATAGTAAGTTATTTCCCCTAGATGATTCATGCAACAAGTAATAGTTATAACCCACAATCACCTGCTACACGTATAGAATGTAGTATTGTGTGGTTTAGGTATGACATGCACTACTGCAGGTGTGACTGTGGCCCTGATTCAGAGATTGAAAATAAGACCTTAAAGTTACACCTGGGCTAAACCATGTTTATTTCAGGGGAGTCAAATTTTATTTGTTGCAACAGTATTATAGTTAAAAGGTGATGTTTCCCAGCTCAAGTCTAATTAGCAGTTTAAAAGTGAAGCTGATCAGGTATCTGTGTGCAATAAGTAAAAGCAAAGCATTCTCCCTGCATGCATAGAATAAAATTAACTTGACTCCCCCTGAAATCAACATGGTTTTGCCCAGGTGTAACTTTAAGTTCTTATTTTCAGCCTCTGAATCAGGCCCTGTATCTGGAAGGTGTTGACGTTTAGTATATATTTATATAGCAACCATTTCAATTGTATCCCTTTTTCAGTGGCATTGTTGGCACAAGTGCATCTACACTGTTGACTACAATTGAAGAAATGCACCTATTAAGTAAAAACATTTTCTTCAATAGCCTGAGCTTACATGCAAGTAAATTGCTGGATAAGGTACGTAAGTCAAACACTTCTCTGAATGTTCTCTGGATACTTCAATACAGAAATGGCTGTTTAATATATATTTTTAAGGCTATTGTGTTTCCACAATATTTACTGAGTACAACAATTTTAAACCTTGCGTCCTAACAAGGCTTAAAATATATACAGTCTGCAACGTTTTCTAATTTCCCAGACAGCTAAACCAGAGGTGTTGGATGGATTAATGGCACCCGGAACAAGTGAATGCTGGGGTGCGCCCCATCCCTATCCTCTTTTAGTGAGGCGGGGTGAGCATGTACCCTAACATTTGCTGGCTAAAAAGAAGTATTGTTTTAACTTAAATTAATATTCATTGTTCGGTCCTTCTCTTCGTGCCTCACATTGATTCTTACTGCACTGAAAGTCTTTGGAAAAAATAAAGATGGCCGCATTACACATCTCCCACTCCCCCATTGCATATTTCCCTTCCTCTATTACACATCTGCCTTTTTGGTCTCCCCCTAATGACAAACCTGTCTTCTTGTGACTCCTCTCCAATAAACTTCCCCTCTCAGCGACCCCTCCATAAACATGGTTCTCCTCACGTTTACACATCTGCCTCCCTGTCCCATTTACATTACACATCTCTCTCTCTATCCCCCCCCTTCATTACACATTCTCCTTCCTCTCCCTTACATTACTCGTTTATGGACATTTGCACACTGTATAAAGCACATGTGATTTATATTAGGGTTTGGGAATGGCACACTATATACAATATATATTGTGTCATTCCCAGACCCATAATATTCCCAGCAAATATTATATGTGTCATTCCCAGACCTATAATATTCCCCACTTGTACATTATACAGTATACATTATACAGTCCAGACCCCTAATATCCCACATGTAATACTAATATATTAGTGATCTGGAGATGGCACTTGGCTGTGATCTGTGGCACCCCTTTTGTTAGCCATTGGCCCCGATCCCGTTAATACGCCGATGATCTGTGCATGCGCCGGGCAGATGTTGCGCGGTGTAGCTACGGCAACGCCCAATCGTTGATCGGGCGTCCGTAGCAGCAGCATAGTAACGCTGGAGGGGGGCGTCCCACAGCATTTCTATGCTGCAGTTAGAGCAGGTAGGCGGGGGGAGGGAGGGTAATGAGGCTGGGAGGGCGGCGTTATCGTACAAACTCCGCCCTCCCGGCGTATTTACACTCCCTTATGCCGGCTGAAGTTAGGGTAGCCTTCAGCCGGCGTAAGGGAGTGTAAATACGATGGGGCAGGGGGAGTGTCAGTTGGAGTCCCACAATATAACACTTAGCGTTCGTATGCTCAGCGCTACATCGTAGGTCTGGATCAGGCCCATTGCCCGGAGCACACCAGCTCCACCCTTGCTGCTCCCCTGAGTTGAACTTCTACTGAGCATCTAAACATAATAGAGAGGGCATTGTGCAGGTGGAACTGATGTTTATAAAATGTTATGTCTCTCCCACACGTCATTAGTTTCTTATTGTTTGATAGCTGCTTTAGCTTTAATATCAATTTTAAAAAATTATTTCAAAAAATATTATTAACAATAATAAACAACTT
>WWET01001440.1:140913-156326 GCA_011038615.1 Limnodynastes dumerilii | reverse complement strand
ATGCGGTTTGCTTTCCCTATTAGTACCAGTATACATTGATGACCGGATCCAGACCCTGCACACTTTCCATATGTGTGGAAGTCTGTCGCTCCCCTCTCAGATACTCTGCCATAACGCAGCCTTAACACGGATGTGCGGATCAAGTCTTTGTTCCAAGACTTAAAATGTGCACACAATGTTACAAGAGCCACTAAGGGGTTAATGTCCCCTTTTAATTATTAATAAGACTTGTGCTTCTCTCGTACGTATTATTTGGAATAATCTGAGAATACTAACCAGCTCCTTCTGTGGTAGTAACCTTTGGAACTCTTCTAAGTAGCAGAGTTGCATGCTGCTTAATGGAGTGCGCATCTCAACGTGGTTTAATGAGCATCGCCAGTTGATCTAGTGGGAAATAAAGACATATATGTTTAAAAGCATTGTTCAGAGGATAAGTGCTCATGTTTAACAGCACTGAGGGAAAGATGAGTGCTCGGCATTAGAACTGGGTAATTTCATTCTCCCTCATTATTACAGGAACAGAATTACAGACTATACTGCTATGAAGTGATGTATGACTGAAAAGTACAATTTCCTCTACAAAAAAACAATCTTGAAGAGGATGCTTGAGCGGGTTACCCATGTGCCGAATGTAACCTTAAATAGATAACTTGTAGCCCCCCCCCCCTCGTTAACTAATTAAGTAGATAGATGTCATGGATAACAAGTAGATGATTATAGAGATCCTCTGAATGAATGAAATCATTAATAAATGGAAGGAGATGCATTTTTTTTTTGCTTATAGACATATTAGCCTTTATTTGTCTTGGGCTATGTGCAACTAAAGGGTTAAATTAGATTAACTTGTTACAACCAGAGACAACCTGTGCCAGAGTCCCATAGAGGATCATTCTACATATGCACCCACAGGTCACAATGGAAGGCCTGCTGGTGAGGAGGTGTAAGGGATTGCTGGAATACGTAGAGGCCGCACATGCCTGTCGCTTATATTTCTTCCCCTGTGTTATTACAGGGACATATTGGGAATGATAAAGGGAAAACCTCACCCATTTATTATATTTTTTGAACGGTAGAAACAGCAATAAAGCATTCCGAAGATTTTACAAGCCTGGGGTACAAATGCTACTGGTTTCTTTTTCCAATCTTCAACTCTTCTGCCTGTTGGGATACAAGAGAAAAGCCCTAGAAGTGTAGATATTAATCGTATTTAGCGAATAACAATTATCATAAGAACAATAAGAGAATGGCAATAAGATTGTTGCTGGAGCCACCACCAGGACGCAAAGTCTTATTAGGGCCTGGTCTTCTCTAGAGCCCCTGATGGTGGGGATAGGCTGGGCTGCAGGACGCCTAGCAGGTCGCGGCCCCTGGAAGTGACACCCGGAGAGGAAGAAGAAACAAAGACGGAAATGAACAGAAGGAGGACAGCGTATAGAACACAGAGAGCCGGAGAGCAAGAGGAGCTCGAAGGGAATATCTCAGACAAACAATACAAACAGGACCCAATGGGGCATTCACAGACACACACACACACACTAAGAACGCACACTACAGCTTTATCATATGCAAAACACCCAAGGAATAGGAGCATACAAGGCTTGAACATTATAGGACAACAGGATCAGGAGAGAGGCAGGGAGACACAGCATGGGACACTCAGAATTCGCAGGTTAAGTAACTCTGGAACAATGGAACAAGCAGCTGGAGAGCGCAGGGGTTTAAAAGGTGACTGCTGCAGCCTGATTGGCCAGCAGCTTATTCTGGGAGGAGGACAGGGCTGGCGCCCTGGCTGTAACTTAGGCAGGACGCCTGTGTATGCAGACTGCTGCACAGAGGAGGCAGTGGCAAGAGGCAACTCCATGCTGCACCAGCAAGACAAGGACCGGCGTCGGAAAAGGTATTATGGCGGCTTGTGACAAAGATAATGCAGAATAGATTAAACAGAGTCAATTGAAGACATTAATTACATATCAGCTGCAGACAATCGTTTACACATTTACATATAATGTGTATACAGTAGTGCAATCTAAGGGCAGAGCTACTTCCCTACCACCTTAGGGAGTGTCACCTAAACAAGAAATAAAAGGCTAGTAATTTGTGTTGGGCGCTAGAACCTCTAAACTGAGTGTGTTTGGTTCATTAGAACCACCATTAACAGCATAAATATCATAAAAATGTCATAAATTCACATAAAAATAATGTTCTCTTTCAAAGTTTTCCCCTTAGAGAAATTGTGTTGCTTTAAAGAAACAAAGGTGAATAAAGTGCTTCTAGTGATGAATAAATAAATCAATAAATAATTAAATCAATCTGTAATATACAGTATTAACCAATTAGTGACAAGGGGCTAGATCCAGACCGCCTCACCGTTTACGTGCGTGCTGGGGTGTGTAATTACACATCATAGAGGGGAGTTTCAGTCGAACCTCCTCTTGGTGTATACTGGGCAAAATCTTGACCTGGGGATTTCTAGCAGAGTGCAGTGGAAGTTATCAGTTCAGAGTGGTAACATTCTATTCTAACACACACACATATTCACAGAACACTCCGATTCGCATGCCTCAAAAGGGGTGGAGCTTATGACAGAGGGAGTGGTTTAATTAAATACAGTCAGCTGTGGGCAGAGTTTAGTCTAAAATGGGGCGGAGCTTATTCTGAATGATGCATTTGGAAGAAAACTTCATAGCGTGGTAACATTGGATCCCCTAAGACATACTAGGGAGTTGGGGTCCTGGTCAGACTGTAGGCTGGGCAGAACTTTAACACATGGAGCCTGTTCTGTGTCTTTCACTAGATGGATTTGGGTGACATCACATCCCGATTTAGGAAGGACTGTCGCGATTTGCAGGCTGCAAAATGGATGGGACTTATGGAAAAGAGGGTGTGGTATGAACAAATAAGATCAGTTGTGGGCAGAGTCTGGCAAGCTGCTGATTATTTAAAAAATGTTGACAGTTGGGGGCGTGTCCTGACCGGCGAGCTGAGCAGACGTGGTTAACCAGAGCTCTGCCAAGAAGTGCGATAAAAGTGCCCTTTCCTACTAGATTTCATGGGGTTTTTCACTACTAAACTCGTCCTCCCATTGCCCTAACCGAGTAGCTGCGGCCAACTTACTTTAGGAGCTCGGAAGTATGGGATTACGGCAAGAGTGGAGGTCCGGGACTGTTTGAGGCCTAACTCCCCCGGCGGTGCGAGGATCGGAGGCCAGCACTGCGGACCGGACCTACAATAGAAGAGATCGGGCACGGAGGTCAGAGGATTCATACCTGAGGAGTCCTGTCATCACTTGAGCCACACCTGAGCAGCGGAGTTCCCGGGCGGCACTCTAGACGAGCGGCGCCTGACCTACGACATTGTAAGGACCCTGCCGGTCCAAGTGTGCCGCGACAAACCCGTTTCCTAAGGTTAGCCCGGCTACTCTGGAAAGCATCTTCCAAACAATACTGGTCAGTACTGTCCTGCCATCAGGAGATTCCGCAATCTGCCTTTCCCGCCACTTTTAACTGCCATCCAGGCGCCATCTTAGGTCCCACTATATTGAGACTCTGCAGTTGGGTGTACATGCACTCCCAGGAACAGTAAATAGCAGGCCCACGGTTCAATATCTCTATAGGGCTGTTACAAATCCATCGCTACTACTATATACCTTCCTGCAACTTTGTTCTGGACTTACCCTGCTTTTTCTACTATGATCTGAGCACTCACCTGCTTTTTACCCGTGTAGCCTCTATAGTCCTCACTGGCTCCTACATATATAGGACATCCTATACTGCCACACTATGCTTCAATGCATTTGATTAACTAATTATCTAAAGAGAGGAGTTTGCCAAGCTTGAAAGACCTGCACGGGGGATACAGACTAAATCTAACATAAAAGGGAGAACCAAAAACAAAAAAAAACAAAAAATAACCTTACTTATTCTACCAATAGTAAACATCTCACCCTATAGTGTCATGCCTCCTAAAAGATCTAAAATGGCACCTTTGCCACTGCCAATACACTTTCCGGTGGCACATTCTACCAAATCTTTTACTAAACACCTTCCCCAAGAGGGTAGCTCCGCAAAGCCACCTTCTCCCAAACCAAGAGATTCTACCCCTTCCCCTCCAAAGGCATTCGATACAGAGGTCGACTTAGAGACACCCCTTACAGGAAAAACCCTGTACATTCTCCTTACTTCCTTTAAAACAGAATTTTCTTCAGAAATGAAAGCAGCCGTCAGGGAGATTAAACTGGAAATATCCGAAATTGGAGAACAGGCCACAGACCACCTGGAGACTAAGATGGAGGAGTTGGTCTCCTCTCACAATGACTTAATTACTGCTCATAATGCGCTTCAAATGGAGGTGTCTCAGCTACGGGACAAAGTGGCTGACATAGAGGATCGCTCCTGCCGTAATAATATTAAAATTAGGGGGATTCCTGACACAATTCCAAATAAAAACCTCTTGCAATTTGCTCTTGATATCTTCCACAAGCTTCTCCCGGATGCTTCTGACCAAGACCTCATAGATAGGATTCACAGACTGCCGAAGCCTAGTAATCCGATTGGGAATTTCCTGAGAGACACCCTTCTTCCATATCAAGGAGAAAATACTTCAAATTGCTAGACGAGATGACCACACTGTTATTTTGGGAGGTTTTCAACTGTTCCCTGATCTCTCAGCTGCCACCGTAGCGAGACGCCAGTCCTTTCAACCAATTACGACGATTCTGCGGGACAAAGCCATTCCCTATAGATGGGGTTTCCCTCTGAAGCTGCTGATCCAGTACGAAAGCTCCACTCATATCATCTCCTCCATGGAAGCGGGAGTCAAGTTATTGGAGGAATGGAACTTTCCAGTGCTGATGTCCCCTAAGCATCCGCCTGGCCCGATCCAACCGGAGTGGTCCAAAGTGGGAGGATCAGGATGTCTCAAGTGCCACCTCAATGTCCGGTAGAAGTAAATTGTATGATGCTATATCCTATAGTCAAAAGTACGGTCTTACCTATAAGTACTACTTAACATAACTTCATCTCTTTAGTATACCTATAATATTGTTGTAGATTACATATCGTTTAGTATAACTTGTTATGTTGTTCTTTCATTGTGACCAGGATGAATACTTTTGGTCTATATGAATGTGTAATTGTTGCTACAAAGGTGGGCGAAGGTTTTGCTGCCCTCCAGATTTAGCTTTACTGCATACAGTCAGTCCCTCCTTTCCCTGTGGTAAACAAACTGGCCCTATGTTTTGGGTCCTTTCATTTCCTTATCCCCTTTTCCTTAATGAGATGGAACTCATATGTCCTATGTGTTGTATTGGACAGGTCAAAATTTTTATATTCCCAGTCAGACGGTGTTTGAGCATCTATTATATGTTTATATACAATGGTTACATTTTTTTCTTTAAATATTAGAGGCTTAAACTCTCCCCAAAAACGTCGGTTAGCCCTTAACACTTTTCAAAAATATAAAGCTGATATAGTGGTTGTACAGGAGACCCATTTTTTATCTTCTAATCCTCCTACCTTTAGAGACAATCACTTCCCACTTTGCTATACTGCCAATGCTCCTTTCAAACGAAACGGTGTAGCTATTCTTTTCAGAGCGGGACTTCAGTTTGACCTCAAAAGTGAAATTGCAGATAAAAACGGCCGATTTCTTATCCTGACGGGATGCCTAGAGGATAAGTGGCTCACAATTGTTGCGGTTTATGCCCCCAATTCAAGACAGGTTCCTTTTATGCGCCACTTATGTGAGCTGGTTCAAAAACATAGACAGGTTAGTTTGATATTTCTAGGGGACTTCAACCTAGTGCTGGATCCAAAGCTTGACAAATCTCCCCCCCCCCCTCCTACTCCATTGGCTACTGATGCCTCATCTCCTTCGTTGGCTTTTAGAAAGCTGTTAGCTAAGTATGATCTTTATGATGTGTGGAGAGTGCATGATCCTAAGGGCAAAGATTTTACTTTTTTTTCTAATGTGCACAACTCCTACTCGCGCATAGACCTCATACTCACTGACAAATGGACCCTTCAACAATACCGCTCGGTCAAGATTTTACTAATTACATGGTCAGATCATGCCCCGCTCCTGTGGAAATGGGAGTTGCATTATACTAAATGACCTCCCTGTCAGTGGAGACTCCCAGCTTATTTGCTCACCTCTACTGAGGCGAAAAAGGAGCTGACAGAGGCTTTGCACCTGCTTCTCCAAACAAATAACCCAGTAGATACATCATTAACAAATCACTGGTGTACTTTAAAAGCTGTAATGAGAGGGGTAACTATCCAAATTGGGGATAGACTTAAGAAAAAGAGGCAGCAAATGTTTAGCTCACTTGAGGCCAAAATTTCTTCCCTTGACCAACAGAATCAAAACCATTCGTCTAGAGCCCTTAAGAAAGAGCTGTCAGAGGCACGTAGTCTCCTGCAAAAACTTTTAATGGCTAATACTAAAGCTGCTCTGACTAAACTGCGGCAAAATTTTTATTTAGCTGGCAACCGTGCAGGTAAACTTTTAGCCAGAAAACTCAGAATCAAGCAGGCTCAGAATAGGATTAGATTTTTAGATTCCCCGGAAGGGGGCAGAGTCATTAGCCCAGCTGATATTTCAAACAAATTTGCAGAATATTATTCCCTCCTATATAACTTAAACAAAGACACCTCTACTTTCTAACCAACCCCAGAAACTATTAAGAAATTCCTAGACAGTGTACAGCTCCTGCAGCTCCCACATTCAGATATAGAGTTTGTGTGCTCCCTGGTCCCCTCAAGAATTAGCAAGAGTCATCAAAGAACTCCCGAAGGCCAAATCACCTGGTCCAGATGATTTCACCAACAAATTTTTTAAGGGTTTTGAAGAGGAGCTCTCACCTTTGCTCCTTAATATATTTAACTCAATATCTGATGATTATTCCTTCCCAAAAGAAATGCTGGAAGCACAGATTATTACTATCCCAAAACCGGGAAAGGACTCATCTTTATGTAAAAATTACAGGCCTATTGCCTTGTTGAATTCTGATTTGAAGATTTTTGCGAAGCTTCTGGCCAATCGCATAAGCTCTCTCCTCCTCCAATTAATTAATCAGGACCAGGTTGGTTTTGTCCCATATCGCCAGGTATCAGACAATACACGTAGGGTGTTTAATTTACTCTAATTGATCTCTCTGTCCCTGGACGCAGAAAAGGCCTTTGACAGGCTACATTGGTGTTTTATGCGTGAATCCCATTACAAATATGGCATTAGAGATAAAATTTTACATTCCCTGCTGGCTCTTTACTCTGCCCCTCAGCCAAAGTATTTAGCAATGGTTTCCTGTCTCATTCGTTTAATATTTCTAACGGCACCAGACAAGGTTGTCCTATGTCACCGCTTATTTTTGTTTTATCTCTAGAACCTTTAGCTACTTTAATTCGTACTTCTCATAACTTTCCTGGGATTAGGTGTGGGAAATTACCGGTAGATCATAAATTATGTTTATTTGAAGACGACATATTGTTGTTTGCATCTAATCCAATGTCATCTCTTCCAGAATTACACGATCTTCTACAAGGGTACTCAGAAGCGTCTCTTTATAAATTAAACTCGACTAAGTCAGATGCTTTACCTTTAAATATTCCTGCCCCATTGCTGTCTAAACTCCGATACAAATTTACATTTAACTGGCAGTCAACGCAAATAACTTATTTAGACATACAAATTCCCTCCTGTACTTCTAATATTTTTTACTCTAACATTGCCCCTCTTTTTTTACAACTAAATACTTTGGCGAGACTTTGGATTAACTTTGAGGTTCTATAGCTAGGGCGAATTGCAGCCTTTAAAATGATGCTCCTCCCAAATCTCATGTACCTATTTCGTACAATACCCTATACGTGGCCCCAAACTTTCATATCCAAATGTCAGCCCCTTATGTCTTCTTATATTTGGAAAAACAGATCACCTAAATTAGCTTACTCCATTATGGTCTTACCCAAACAACATGGCGCTACCTCACTTAGCCAAATATCAAGAGGCTTGCACCTTGGCATTTTTACATGATTGGGCTCAGAGTCCGTGTGTGAAACTATCGGTAGATATTGAAAGAGCTATGTATCCTGAGTACCCTTTGGAAGACGCTGTCTGGACCCCGAGGTCCTTTCGTCCATCTGGCACCCTCATGTTGTCTTCTACACGTGATACACTGTGTACAAGTGTGGGATTGCATGGGTTTCTTAAAAACGGAAATGATCCTCCCTACCAATAATATATCGCTGGGAGCAATTGCTAAAATTATCCCAGATTGGCAAGCGTCTAGATGGATACGGAGGGGCATTATGTCCCTGAGTGACATCATGGTGGGTAGTTCCTTGATCCCCTTTTCATCCCTCTGCGACAAATATGACCTTCCTTTATCAGATTATTTTATGTATATGCAGCTCAATCATTGGATCTCCTCCCTAACTAAATGCAAAGGAGTGTTACAACCTCCTATAGAGCCCTTGTTTGCAAAACTCAAATATGGGGAGGGGGTGAAAGGGGGTATCTTTTTGGTACCGGCAACTAATCTACCCACCAGACTTTGTAAAATCTAAATCTCACATTTTATGGGAATCAGATCGTGGAACTACCTTCACAGGTGCTGAGTGGGAGAAAATACATAAAACCTCCCATAAAATGTTGCGCTGTGTTAACCATGCAGTAATGCATGTCAAACTATTACGAAGAATGTATTTTACACCGGAGAGATTGCACAGGATATGGCCCTCGCACTCTAAATTTTGCTGGAGAGGTTGTGGTAGAATAGGTACCATCCTGCATATATTTTGGGAGTGTCCCATACTTCAACAGTTGTGGAAGGCCATCTTTAACCTAATCAGCAGGGTATTAAATTTGGATATAGTGCCATCTCCTGAGCTTGCTTTATTACAATTCTTTCCCCCGTCCGTGCCGAAGGACAGTAGATATGTCCTTGGGCAGATACTGATCGCCTCCCAAGCGGCGATAGCCCAGCATTGGAAAGATGTTAACCCACCTACTTTAACAAAAAAGCTCCTATAATTAAAGGGGCTGCCTGGAGAGACTACGAAAGCGTGGGGGATGAGATTTGGGCATATCCTGCATCTTGTGCTACTGACCCTCTACCATTTAGTCTCAATGAATAATTCACAGCATAGTATGTTTAAATTGTACTCCTGGTATTATTAATATTGTTATACATACTGTCTGACGTCACTGCCATATGTCCTAAATACTGTAATGTGCTTTTACATTGTGTTCCTCCCTCATGTTTACCCCTCCTCCATGCAAAAACTTTCAATAAAAACTATTGATGGAAAAAGAAAATGTTGACAGTTACATCCAACTCAATGATAAGTTTGAAGATTTAAACCCTGGCAAAACTGGGCACTTCTGCTAGTGCATAAATTAGAATGAAGGAGCCATTCATATCCAGATAACAACTAAACTCAAGATAATAGAGTCAAGTCTCTTAAGCGTTTTCTCTATCCTGGATGGTTTCATCGGAGACAGTATTCATGTAATTCCTCTTTCACATAACCACTTAAAACCTTGGTTGTTGGCAAACAACTTGGTTTTGGTGGTGATGTGAAAGGTACCGGGGTCCGGGTCTAATGACCCAGACTCAAACACGGGTAAAGAGAAGGGTTTTTCCTGTGTCCGACCCCGGTAAGTGGTGGTGGGAAAGGTTTTTCAACCTGTGTCTCCACTAACACACCAGATTGTAGGGATTTGACAGTAAACAAACCTCTCTCTTCATATTGTCAGGGCAGACCTGGGACCAGGCATTTCCCGGGTCTACCCTGCAGTATTTTAAGGGTTTCAAGGTTTGTTCTTGAGATTTAAAAGGCTAACAACCAAGTGTCAGGAGTATAGCTATAAATTAATCAGTACCTGCCAATAGCCATCATCGCAATCCAGCCCGCTATTGGAATCCACCAGGGGAAAAAAAAATATCAAATGTTTGTAACGTGTGCGTGCTCATCTCACCTAAGCAATCGATTTCCGGTTTGGAAACACTTACTTTTCTGCAAATGGATCCACTCCAGTGTTATTAAATGTTGTGTAGGCCCTTACACTCTCTGTCCTCTCCCTATAGCATCCTGTGCCCAAACACACCCCTTTCTCTGTCTCTTGGCATCCTGTCTGCAGACGTCTTCCCCTCTTTCCTGCTCCTTCTTTGGGATCCTGTACCTTAATATACACCGTTTCACATGGGATCATGACTAAGTTGGGACACAGACACTACTTTTACAATGGAAATAAAATAAATTCCAAATTTATGTTCTGGTATTTGTAATTCATTAATAATGGAAATAGGTTTATGTGGTTTTTGTGTGGGAAAGGGTAACACACATTAGACAGATTCAGAAGTTTGTTTCTTATTTTTCTTTTTCTTTTTTTTATCCTTACAGTGTGGATTAGTTTTGTGTCATACCTTAGACTTAGAGTGTGTTATTTTAGCTTTGAAAGGCTGGAAGGTTGCTTTTATATAAATGGCATACATGCCAGTAACTGTAAGCTTTAACACGAGACAGTAAATGCAACGAGAGCTATTATATCTGCATAATACATTAGAAAGGACCCATTCTTGTACTCATCATGCTTGTGCCAAAGATCAGGACGCATTCAATATGAACTCTGTACACTGCTGTAGTCTTAATGAGTATCTGGTATTTAATGGCTGTCTTCTTTTCATTTAATGAGGTGACATTTTACAAAATCTTGAGATCAGTATATTGTCACTAATGAAGTGATCTTTACTCCAAATACCTCAACTATCCTTTCATGCATGGAAAGCCTCAGCAAGTGACTATGCCTTCTGTAATCTTCCTAGGTGAGAAGGGAAGAAAAGGGAGTATTTCCCAGATGAACAAAATGAATTAAGAGAAAAACTTGTTGGATTTTGAGACAGTAAAAAGCATCCTGTTCTAGTAAATGCTAAGCTCTAAGCTCTAAGAACGCACATAAGCAAATTAGTCTGCATCGGCTACCCGGAACACCTTCCAAGTAACATGGGGCTGGATCCAGACCTACGTTCCCTTTACGTTTCAGTGCGTGGCGTATTTACGCTATCGTAATTACTAGGCACTCCTCTCGGTCGTTTGTACTTTTGCTGTTTTACGCTTTCCAAACCCTACCTTAACTTTTCAAAGCGTAACTCCTGTCGTATGTAATAGCTGCACATACCTACGCGCCTAAGCGCGTCCATACTGTACGATTTACATGGCTCACCCCGCCTCCAAAGCGTAATTATGGGCGTCGTATGGTTGGGACGCCCCTTCGTTGGTAGTTACACGGTTGATACTAGGCTGGTAGTAGTCGTAACATCTACCGCTTGCATGCGCAGTACATACACAATAGCGTTTTTACGTCTCCGGCTAGCGTAAATACGTTAGCGGACGTAGCTCTGGATCTGGCCCATGCTCCCATTTAGTGTGGCTGGCAGATGACACAGAGGTTTGGATTTTCAGTTTGAGTAGCATTTTATTTTTCTACATGCCCAGAAACCAGGGGGGTGGGGGTGGATATTGTTGGACTATGTGGACTCTGTAACTGAAGGGAGGTGCAGAGTTTCGTACCAGCATCATGGGCCGTTTACAAAATTTACTCTCTGTACTCTGTTGAACAAGAAACAATTGAAACCGATTTAGTGTAATGATTAACATCAGTTCCAAGTTTTTGGGGGTTGAAAATGGTCACAAATGATACAGTAACTGACCATGTTTTCTTAAAGATGTATATGAGTGACAATACCAACACAGTTGTATATAGTTCTGGTTATATCTGCAGAATACACCAGAAATAGACTTGGGCCATAACCAGAAACGTCAGCTGGATATGTCATAGGATATGTTGCTGATATTATCACAGTCTGTCCATCTTGATAACCAGTATTCATATTAATATCACCTTGTAGGTATGGTTAGCTTTATTGTTTATTTTCCCCATTTTGTCCTGTTGTTGATTTAAAAAAAAAAAAAATGTTGGGTTTTATACATTTGAGTATTTAGGAATAATTGCAACAGTCACTTCAGTAATAAAGAATAAAGCTCTTGGTGGGTCACCTGAAATGCGAATTTACTCCTCACTTAAGGTTTCAGACAAATATAATTTTGTGGTTTTTTGATGTTGAAGAAATACAGTAGAATCGGGTGTGGGTCCCTGTTGCGAATGGCCCTATTTTAATAAGGCCGTTCGTTCCCAGCCAGTTCCGAATTGACTGGGCAAACGATTGCTTATGCCTCTTCGAGGCGGTAGCACTTCTGAAAATGAATGCGTTAATATGCTGATCACATACTCACCCATTCATTAAAAAAAAAAAAGTAAAATGGCTGTCATTTGAAATAGAGACAGACGAAAAGCAACTCGCACTGGTAGAATCATACAGGATGACAAAGAAAACCATCATCCTGTGTACACACTTGATATAGCACAGAACCAGTTCACTGAATAACAGATAACACACACACAC
Source organism: Limnodynastes dumerilii (assembly GCA_011038615.1). NCBI lineage: Eukaryota > Metazoa > Chordata > Amphibia > Anura > Limnodynastidae > Limnodynastes > Limnodynastes dumerilii. Next base: position 143,866 of record WWET01001440.1, on the reverse strand, counting down.
ACACATTCACTTTGCATTGATTCTCAGTAAACACGTGATAGAGTTATAAGACCTGTAGTATAAACTTTAGCTGTATATAACTAGACTGCACTCAGTACCCCATGCACAATCAGTTCTTTCTCCACGGAAGATCATTGTTGGGGGCTGGCATCACCTCAATATTAAAGAAACTTCAATTGTTTATGAAGTTGTTTATAAGCATGGGTGAGAATTACTAAGTGTCCATGTATCTTTTATATGTATATTTAGAAACTGTTAATATTTAATTTTTGACATATTATTTTTGACATTATTTAAAATCTATATTTTTTACTTTTTTGAGAAACCTGGTAGTGAAAGGAAGATGTGATTCCGTTTTGTTATATACAATGGTATGCAGATTATATGTAAATTTGGGGCCCTTGCCACAAAGATAATTCTAGAAACATTATCGGAATCTGCTGTATTGTTGTTGTCAAAGAGCGTAGATTCCTTTTGAGTTTTATTACTTTCTATAGGCTTCTTGGCATTCATATACTTTGTCATAGAAAAAAGTGGTATCCCGCAAAAGCTAAAGCAGCATACGATGAATCAAAAGTTAGCTTAAAAATATGTCTTTAATATTTATAGTGAAATGCCAGTGGTGCAGCTGTGATCACATATATTTGTACAAAAAAAAAGCGGAAAAGAAAGAGAAGAAAAGATCACTTAATCCCCTTTCACATAACCACCAAATTTCTTGGCAAAAACCCGGATATTTGGTGATATGAAAGTCCCAAAGTTGTAAACCCGGGTCTAATGACCCAGGAATCAGACTCACATGGTAACTGGTGGCAATGTGAAAGGTGCTGGGTTGTTTTTTAACTCAGGTTTTTTCACATTGCCAGCCGATTGGATAGATTTGTATACTATTGCTATGACAACAGTAAACAAATCGATACTTAGGGCCGGATTCATAACAAAAAAAACTATTTTAATTATAGGGCATGCTGATGATTGTAGTGCTACAAGAATCAGAGTGCCCAAGGATGCCAGGGCATGCTGGCGCTTGGAGAACCACAAGCGCCAGCATTCCCTGTCATCCTGTGCCAAACACAACATAGTAATTGTGTCTCCCCCCCATACATAATAATAGATCATTTACATTTAATACTTTAAATACATTACATACATAAAAAGTATTAATAAAATTTATTATTCTAAACATTAAATATATAAAGTACATAAAATAAATTCAATATATTAAAAATAATAAATTATTATTCTAAACATTAGTTATTAAATACATAAAGTACATTAAATACATTAAATTAATTCAATACATTAAAATGATTAAGAAAAATAAATACTTACCACCTTGTATGGGATCCAATCTTGTAAGCTTTTAATGCGGGTGGGAGGTCTTGGCAAAATAACTCTTTCAGAGCGACGCAACTCATGCCCTGCTAGCAGGACGTCCTGGCGCTAATGACAGTTCTACTGTCATTGGGTCCTATTTATACCCTTGGCCAGCTCCAATGCCCTGCCGCATTTAAATTCACAAAACCCGGAAAATTCATGGGTGATGTGCAAGGGTCAGACCCAGGAATTTCTGGGTTTTTGTGGACATATAATGCTGCTTTTTTATTGGACCCGGCATGTCCCCCAATAAAAAACCTGGGTTAAAAAATCTGGGTTTTTCACCAGTGGTGATGTGAAAGGGGTTTTAGCGCATTCTAATTGATTCCTAACTCCCTACATATTTATTTTATATTTTATAACTTTCCACTGCGATTCACAGTCTGTTTTTAAGTTAAATAAATAACATTTTAATATCCTTTATCACCTGCAGGTGGTACTGTTGCTATAGATGGTTTTTACTGCTAAATCCTTCACAGACAGCAGCATACTAATATGAGAGCATTATAGGAAACCATTTGTTTGTGCTGTTAATTGTTTTAACATTCAATTTACATATTTGACCGCAAACTGAATGCAGATATTCAGAAATTATAGGTAATCACGCAGAAAGCCTACAAATTCGAGCTTGGACGCACAAAAACATCAAATCATGTATCTCGGGCTGTGGAACATCAGTTAACGGATTCTTTTCTCTTTTTCTTCAGAGAACATATAATTAAGCAATCCACCGAGCTTGTCTGTAGAGCTTACAGTGACATATACGAGGCTGTCGTGAATCCTGTCAACGGTTACAAGGAGCCAACCAGCATTCTACATAGATCTGCTCAACAAGTCCAGACCCTTCTTTCATAAACTTCCTCTGTAAAATAAACTTTAAATAAACCGTGACAATGCTTTGTATCTTCAACCTTATCTTCAAGTTGTTTCTTTTATTATTTGTTTAATGGTTTTTATTGGTACAGGCTTTCCACAGTTTTTGTTTTCGTAGCAGAAATGAATTTGTTGCTTGCACTGAAGTTCTTAAACCTGGTCTCCTTGCTGGAGCACAGGCGTGCTCATTACTGACTGACAATATGTGAAAAGATCTACAGGCGCTGCTCATGGAGATGTTGCCCGTAGCAACCAATCAGATTCTAGCTGACATTCTCTATTATGTAATAGGAAAGTGAGAGCTAGAATCTTATTGGTTGTTATGGGAAACATCTCCATCTTTTTATTTCCTGCATTATAGTAAATCTAGCCCAAGGTCTCCTTGCTGTCAGCTGTGCCTGTTACTGACGGTTACATTTTTAACGATCACAGGTGGCTATTACTGACTTCTAACAACTGGAGGTACATTAACTTTTCATCTAAAGTGTATGGGAAGTCCAGGATATGCACATGGAAAATTGTCCACAATATGTCTGAAACACGCAGAGGCTGGAAGTCCAAATGTGTAAGTGTGGAGCTGGCCCGTTGCTGTTAGAGGTCATTCACAGACCTGATTCACACTTATGAGTGAGTTAGGTGTGGGCAGATGCGCAGCTAACTCACTCTTCCAGCCCCCAACCCCCCCCCCCCCCCCTCCCGTTTT
>WWET01001440.1:97261-129961 GCA_011038615.1 Limnodynastes dumerilii | reverse complement strand
CGCGATTTATGCAAATCGCGTCATTAGGCTCCGCCCCCTGGCTCATACGGCCCCGTTTTTACTTAAATTAGGGGTCGGGACGGGGCTTGATGCCGCAAATTGCGTCATCAAGTCCCTTCCTGTGCCTAGCAACACTAGTATACTAGTGTTGCTAGGCACAGGAAGGGACTTGATGACGCAATTTGCGGCATCAAGCCCCGACCCGACCCCTAATTTAAGTAAAAACGGGGCCGTATGAGCCAGGGGGCGGAGTCTAATGACGCGATTTGCATAAATCGCGTCATCCCGCCCCCCNGCACAGGAGGGGACGTGATGACGCAATTTGCGGCATCAAGCCCCGTCCCGACCCCTAATTTAAGTAAAAACGGGGCCGTATGAGCCAGGGGGCGGAGTCTAATGACGCGATTTGCATAAATCGCGTCATTAAGTCCCGCCCCCGCATGCGGCGCAAGCTTCTCTCCGGAATCTCCCGGAGAGAAGCTGCAAAAAGTCGGCAACCATGAACTAAGATGATTATAAAATTTTCTGAAATGTTGAAATTCATTGTGGAAAAAAATGTGGCATGCTAAAAGCCAGGCCTAATGAAATGCTTATCACTGAACACTGTACAGTACACAATATCAGCACATCTTCCTTACAGAGTGTATATAAGGTTATGTTACCGGCCCTTTAGTTTGCTTATGTGATGAAGTGGGAGAGCTCTTTAATAAACAGTGTAATTGACAGCAAGTCAGTAAAGTGTCTGCACCCATCCTACCTGCCTATGTATTATTAAAATATACAACTCATGGAATGTAACCATAAAATATGCCTAATTCTGGAATACTAGTCCTAGCTTAACATACAAAAACTAGTATATATTGTACACATGGTGTTCATTTTAACAGATTACTATAACACATTTTAAAAAAACATCAACTTTATTTGTAGAACACAAATGATATTCAGATGACATCAGGATCCAGACCTTGTTAAGTGCACGAATTTAGTTACTCCTGGGCTAAACCATGTTGATTTCAGGGGGAGCCAAGTTAATTGTATTCTTTGCATGCAGGGATATATATTTGAATTGCTTACTGCACACAGATACTGACCAGCTTTACTATCACACTGTTATTTAGACTTGGGATAGTAAACATCACCTCTCAACTCTAATACTGTTTGCAACAGATAAAATATGACTCCCCTACAATCAACATGGTTTAGCCCAGGATCAACTTAAGTTCATGCACTTAACAAGGTCTGGATCCAGCCCACAGAATCTACAAAAGTAGGATATAACAATGTCTTTTGCACGTTTTGTAAATAATACAATAAACACAATCTATTTCAGATGTTAGCATTCATAGAGACATATGAGCGCTTAATAAATAAATTTCACTAACCTTGTCAGGAAATATTACTAACAGGGTCATCATGGTCTTTGGCAATTAAAAATTCAGACATAACTTCAAAAATACATAAAGACATTTCTCATGTGAGGATGAGGGAAAAAGGGCCAAGTCTTTGAAATAAATGATGTTAAAATGCAAATAAAATACTTATAGAATTGACTCATGAAGAGTTAATTCATTTCAAGGAAGCACCAAGTGAAATAGAAATGTTTAGATTTATTTTATAATTTTTTAAAATCTATTTCAGGGTTGCCGACTCTCCCGGAATGTCCGGGAGACTCCCGAAATTCGGTTAGTTCTCCCGGTATCCCGGGAGAGGCAGCAAATCTCCCGCAAGTGACTGAGGCCCGTGCCTCCCTGCCCCCCTGCCTAGCAACGTTAGTATACTAGTGTTGCTAGGCACAGGAAGGGACTTGATGTCGCAATTTGCGGCATCAAGCCCCGTCCCGACCCGTTTCAAGTAAAAACTGGTCAGTATGAGCCAGGGGGCAGAGCCTAATGATGTCATTTGCATAACCCGCGTCATTAAGCCCCGCCCCTGCATGCGTTGGTAGCTTCTCTCTGGGATCTCCCAGAGGGAAGCTGCCAAAAGTCAGCAACCATGATCTATTTAGTTACAAAGGCATATAGCATGATGGCTCAGTGAGTAACACTTGAGTCTCACATTGCCAAGCTCATGAGTTCGATTCCCGGACTAGGCCTTATCTGTGTGGCCTTTTTTTGTTCCCCCCTTTTCTGCGTGGGTTTCCTCCAGGTGCTTTGGTTTTTCCCCACACTCTAAAAACATCCTGGTAGGTTAATTGGCTGCTGAATAAATTAACCTTAGTCTGTCTGTGTGTGTGTGTGTGTGTGTATATGTTAGTGAATGTGAAATATTCTCTGTAAAGTGCTATGTAATCTGATAGCACTATATAAAAACTGTTAATAAATAAAATATAAGATCCATACTCTTTCCACAGTCATATAAGTACGCTTTGGGACTGATTCACAGTTAAAAGCTAAAGTCAAAAAGGAGCAAATTTAGGCATCATTTTGATTCAAATTTGTTGCCATATTGGTTGTGTCCTAACTTAAGTTTAAAAATAACCATGTTCAGTATATGTACACTCTATGCAAAAGCAGACAGTATTTTCCTACATACACCCTGAAATGCATAATTTTTTATTTTTTGTCCATGAGCAAATTACTCCTGTTTAAGCTTTTGCTTCTAACTCTGAATCAGCCCTTTATGTCTGGACTTCACAAGAAGACTACTGAGTTTTAGGGAATTGCAGCAGAATACCAGTAAAGCATCAGAGTTGTTACTGAAAAAGAGGTCACTAAGGGATAGATGGTGAAATCGGATGTGCCCCTGCCATACAATGCTGTACAGCACTTGTGGAAACTTGTTTGCTTCTATGCAAATCTAACTGAGTCGTACAATCTACCATTATTGGGATTTTCTTTTTTTTGTTTTTTAAATGAAGGTTTTTAATAATAGAATAAGTCTTACGAAAAATAAAAGTCTCATGCAGTACATACTGTTGACTGTTTATAAATGAAACTCACTAAAATATACAATATTGTATATTTTAATATTGTATGAAAGAATATTTAAAATAATAATGTTTGTGTCTCCCACAGAAATTTCACAAAGTATCCCTGTAGGCTGTACAATGTACCAACTGAAAAAAGATGAAATGGAAAAGAAAAGGTTACAATAATTGCAGTATTAAATATTTCTATCTAAATCCTTGAGAAACTTCGTCATTTGTCATTTTATTGTTTATCACATAAGGCCACAGGTCTTCAGAGCTCCTGACAATTTACACAAATGAAGCAAAAAATGTTTGCATTTTTATATTTTTATATTTTTAGATCAATTTGTAAGAACCAATAACAATGGATGAATGAGAATCCATAGACAATACATTCTAGAATGAAGAAAGATTCATCTGAATTGTAGAATCAAAGTTTGAAGAGTTTTGTGTATTATTCATAAGTTAAAACTGACAAAAAAATGCTACAATATATTTTGTAAAACAAAAAAAACTATTAAAAAAAAAAATGCATTAGTCATGTTTAATTGAATATGAATCCAATGACTTGTACAAAGCAGTCATTTATACTAAAAGGCTGAATCTTGCCAGTTGTTAGTTACCGGTAAATCACAATTGGACTAACTAACGGCATGGGTCTATTGGAGAGCAAAGGCCGTATTCACAGATCCGTTTTCACGTGAAGCTGCGTGCGTATTTTTAGGTACGTTTTAACTGCGCATGCTTAGTAACTTTATTTACGTAAGTTACGTAGAATATATGCACGTAAGTGCTTTAGACATGGACATGTGAATCGCACTTGGGGACATACGTGCGGAGAGGCGGGGTTGACATACGTACCTGAAAAACTACATGAAAGAGGGTGGGGGAAGGCATTTAAATGAGTCTTTGAGGGCGCAGTTAGATAGAATGGCATGTACGGAATACATATACGCACGTAAGTACACACGTAAAGTTAGAGGTGCTCTATGGAGGCATACGTGTACGAGTGCACCGCCGTGAGAGGGGAGCGTCATGGGTGTTAGTGGGTGTTGGCTTGCTACGTGCATGCGTGTAATTGCGGACTTTTATCAAACGGATTTTTGAATATGGCCCCAAATCTGCCATACATTTTAAAATCAAATGCACAAAATGCATAGATCAGATTCTCTGTACTAATTTACCAACATTTACTGTAAGTACAATTCATTATATTAACTGTAGTAAACTGAACGTATAAGAAACAATCACCCAGCTTAGTTTGTGGCAACAAATACCAGGTCCAAAAATAGATACTTATTTGTTAGATATTGTAATTCATCTTACAAAGGAAAGTTCTTATACTTGACTGTAGGGCTAGTTAGTAATTACAGTCTCAATATGAGCAAATTAATTATTAAACACATCAATTATGTGTATGATAAAAGCAAACCAGCAAAGCTGTTCAAATACTTTTTTTCAACACAGGAGAAAAAAAATTAATTTATGCCTCAATGATGTTATTTCCCTATAGTTTCTTTATTAAATAATTCAGGGTTTCTGACTAACACTGCTGTCCCATGGAGCATCTGCTGGGGTTTTAAACCTAGTTTCTGTACGTTCAATATCTGCTCTACAATATCAACATCCGGGCTGTTGGAACAAGCATCTGTTAGGCAGCACCGACAGCGCCGCGTGCTTACCGCTAGCCTCCGGCTCCCCTCTGCTTTACTCCCCTCTGCAGCGCCTCCTTGCTTACATCCCTTCTCCTCTTCGGTCCCAGGCTCCAATCTCCGCCTCCGCGCGCTGTCTCATGCTGCGCTCCCCGGCGATGACGTCGCCTAGGAGACCGGAGACGCACATTACTTCTGACTGTCGGCTCAGAGGTGCGTCTCCGTTGCTATGACGCTGGCCTATCCCTTCCGTTGGCGCGAGCTCTGCAAATGTTTAATTGGTCAGCAGTATTATAAATATCTGTCCCATCCACATGCCAGGCGCTGGTTATAGTGTCCTGTCTGGTGCCTATAGCTTGCTCTCTCTTTGCCTAGTGCCTTCTCTTTGTTATTCTCTTTAATCTTAAGTGCCCCATCTTTATCCTGCCTTGTTCCTGCCAGTGATCCTCCTTGTTTATACTCTCCTCTATCTTCCTTGCCGTTGTTTTCCATCTCTGTATTAACCCTCACCTCTCCTGTGTGCCTGTGTTTGTATCCCTCAGGGGATTTCTTCCAGTGGGAGTGTGAGTGTGAGTAGTCCCAGTAAGTCCTCTTGGTCAGTCCTATATAGTCTTCCCAGTCCAGTCTGTTCTGTGTTTATTGTCGTTGGTCTCAGTCCAGTTCCTTCTGGTACTGCTTTCCCGCTTTACCTATTTCCTCCATCCATTCCCTCTGCCCGGCTTTCACTCTCGCTTCTTTCTCCTGGGAGGCGCCCCAGGGGCTGCGACCTCAGGGTAAATCTGCCGCACAAGTCTATCCTCACCATCAGAGGCTCTAGCGGAGAACCAGGCCCCGTCCGTCTCTACCTGACGACTATCCTGGTTCTCGTACAAGGTAATTCCGGTGGTGTCACAACATTATCTCTAGCTATGGCCTATAATGTTTACTGTCTCTACATTGTGGTCTCTAACATTCATCAGATCTGTGCAAAGTTTTCCCAGCGCTTATACCGAGCATGCGGAAAATCATAAATAAGCACGGAAACCAAGTACGACTGGTTCAAAGGCACCTAGGACTAATTAATGCATCGGTACGTAAAGTACATAAAGCACATGCATACATGGAGAGACATGACTCTTAAAGCAAATCGCTAACACAAGAACTATTAATGTTCAGTAGGGGCTTGTCTTTAGAGTTACGTGTGATGCACAAGTGCGAATGGCTTGCGGAAGTAACCATATGCACGGAAAAAGTTAAATTAGCACTCAACCACTCTTAAGTTAATTAACCAATCAGATTCTAGCTGACATTCTCTAGTATGTAATAGGAAAATGAGAGCTAGAATCTGATTGGTTGCTATGGGCAAAATCTCCACTTTTCCAAACCTGCAACTTGTTGAAAAAGCTCCGTTATATTTTTATGAATTTTTTCTTCAGCCTCCACATTGCAGATCTTGATGACTATTGCCCTGAGGGGTGCTTGTACTGAAGTGAATTGCCGCCGTGTCAGAGTGCACAGTTGTGCATCTATAGGACACGAGTCAGTCTCTTGGGGATGACAGATGATGATTACCGTCTTCCAAAGCAGGCAAAAGTGCCATACATGGTGGTAAATTGCATGCATGGTGAGCCCACCTGCTGGGGAAAGTTAAATAGGGATTCAGAAATCATTAAAACTTTGTTTATTTACCAATTAGCAGCTGTCGGCTTCCTGTAAAGATCAGACAATGGAGCTGACTTCACCCATTCAATGTCCTAGAAGACTCATTCTGTGAATTGATGATTGTAATGATTTACCAAAGGGCTGCAATCAAGGTTTCCCATCATGCCTTAAATCAGCATCATGGCAGAGATAGCTTTATCTGAGCCCAGTTGTAACTTAAATCCGTAACTTACAAGATCCAACAATGATTCACTGTCAAATCTTATTGAATCTTTTGACTAGGTCACTAAATTAGTATATCAAAGGGGAGCTGTAGACTTAGCTTATATAGATTTCAATACGGCCTTTTACATTCTGCCACATTGCAGACTCTGAAAACGGTGGAAAAATGGAATTGGAATCAAAGAGAGATCTTTATTACAGGATAAACAAGGATTTGGGGATGGCAAGGTAACCAGTGGAGTAACACAGCTATCTGTGCTTGAACCAGAGCTATTTAATATCTTTATTGTTGATATTACGGGCCGCATGCAGAGCTCCGGCCAGATTGCAAATGTGGCCGGAGTTTTCCTATATGCTCTACTGCGCATGCGCAGTAATTCTGTAACGTAATCTACGTCACTTGTTGCAACGTAGATTGCGTATACACGGTCTTTAAGACCAATGTGGCAATGCGGCCGGAGCTCTGCATACAGTCCTACATGTGGTATCAAGAGGAAAATAAGTATTTTTGCATGCAAAAGATATGTAACTGGTAAGGCACATCAGGTGAGGAATGAGGATCTAGGTAGACTGGAGGAATGGTCAAGAGTATGGCAGTTGCACTTAAATGCCAAAAAATGCTAAATCATGCATTCTGGAACAAAACTACAAAAGCTCAATATATCATTACCAACTCTACATTAGAAACTACTGAGGAATCTAAGAGCAGTGTCGGACTGGCACACCGGGAAGCTGGTGGAATCCCCGGTGAACCCTGGTGCCTATAAGCTCCACTGCCTTTTGTAAGGGGGTGAAGCCTTTACCAAGATCCCGTGCACCTCTGCTACAAAGAGTTGGCTGTGCTATGCAAGCCACGGCTTTGTTTACAAGATGCTAGCATGACCTAAGGTCAAGCAAGCATCATAATTCTGCAGAGCGTGCCATGGAGTAGAGCTGGAGGAAAGACATCAAAGGTTAGATTATGGAGTTCTTTAAGAAGGTAGTTGGGGAATGGGATTTGATGAACATGAAGGTGGCACAAAGGCTATGTGGACACACGTAAAGAGGGATCAATAAAGCTGACTGGACACAAAGAGACACAAAGAGGGGCAATAATGTTTGCTGGACAAAGAAGGAGGTGCAATAAGGTTTACTGGACACAAAAGGAGAGGCAATAATGTTAGCTGGACACAAACGGAGTGTCAATAAGGCTGGGTGGACACATAAAGAGGTGGCAATAAGACTGGCTGGCAAGAAGTTGGCAAAAATACTGGTTGGAAACAGGAAAAAGGGGCAATAAGACTGGTTGAACAAACAGAAGGAAGGGGCAATAAGGCTGGTTGGTTAAATACACAGAAGGAAAGGGTATAAGGCTGACTGGACACACAGAAGGAAGGGGCAATAAGGCTGGTTGGATACACAGCAGGATGAGGGAAGAGGTATAAGGCTGACTGGACACAAAGACGGGGCAATAAGACTGGTTAGACATACAGAAGTAAGAGGCAATAAGACTGGTTGGATACACAGAATGAGGGGGTATAAGGCTGACTGGCAACAGAAGGAGGGGTAATAAGGTTAGATGGACAAACAGGAGGGAACAATAAGGCTGACTGGACACAAATAAAAAGGAGGGCAATTAGGCTGGCTTGACACAGAAGGAGGGGGCAATAAGGCTGGCTGGACACAGAAGGAGGGGCAATAAGGCTGGTTGGACAAACAGAAAAAGGGGCCAATAAGGCTGAGTGGACACAAATAAAGAGGGGGGAAATAAGACTGGCTGCATACAGAAGGAGGGGCAATAAGGCTGAATGGACACAGAAGGAGGGGCAATAAGGCTGACTCAACATGCATAAAAAAGGGGGCAAAAAGGCTGGCTGGACACAGAAGGAGGGGCAATAAGGCTTACTGGACACACAGAAGAAAGGGCATTAAGGCTGACTGGTCACACAGAAAGAATTAGCAATAAGGCTTTCTGGACACACACAAGGAAAGAGCAATAAGTCTGACTGCACATACATAAATAAGTGAGCACACAAAAGGAGGGGGAAGAAAGGCTGACTGGTCCCACACACACAAGGTAGGGGCAGAAAGTCTGACTGTGGAGACACACACACAAGGAGAGGAGACATTGGATGACTCTAGAGACACACACATGGAGGGGCAGATTGGATGGCTTTAGAAACACACAAGAGGGCAGGAAAGGATGACTGTAGAGACACACACACACACACACGTAGGGAGGGATTGGATGGCTGTGAAGACACTCTCATGGAGGGGGAGATTAGATAGCTGTAGAGATACACACACATGGAGGAGTATATTGGATGGCTGTAGAGAATCACATAAAAGGAGGGGGCAAAAAGGCTGGATGGAGGCATATTTAATATGTGTAGATTTCTATGCTTTATTAGTTTATTCATCATATAGTTTTACTTTCAGACATTTGCTTTAATGTAGACCAGTAAAATTATTTTCTTTATTCTATATATCACATGGGCACATTGAGACTATTACTTTTATATTATTATGTTTTTCCTGTTCATATGAATAATGTTACTATTTTGCTAGACAAAAATGAATAGAAATAGTCAAATGCCGCTTTACTTAACAAACAACATTTATATGCAGACCACACTGCTAATGACAAAATAAAACTATTATTGTATGGCAGTCACTAAAATGCAATGTGTATTGTATGACAATAACTAGGATGCAATGTGTATTGTATGGCAATAACTAGTGTGTCGTGTGTATTGTTTGGCGATAGCTAGGATGCAATGTGCATTATATGATGATAACTAAGATGCAATGTGTATTGTATGGTGATAACTAGGGTGCAGTTTCTATTATCTTAAGTGGTCCTTATTGTATGGTGATCAGTAGTATATTCTCTGCATGTATATATGTCAGTGGGATACTCAATGTAATTATATGGGTCACTGTAACTGAGAATTAAATGTATAAGACGCTTTTCTCACTGAGCTGTTGAAGGAGTCTGTGAGTGTAACAGATGATACACAGTTTGGGCCATATTCAGAGTACCGGACGTATAACATATACGTCCGGTGTTTAGCGATTTTTACTACTGCGCATGCATAGTAATTTTTTACCGTAATCTACGTATCTTTTTCTTACGTAGATTGCATAAGAAAGATACGTAGATTACGGTAAAAAAATTACCGTATTTCCCCATGTACATGACGCTCCCCTGTATAAGACGCACCTTAAGACGTCCTGCAGTAGCTGAGACAGGGAAATGAAGTCCCATGGTTACAGCCTGTGAAGTCCCCTGTTTACAGCCTGTGACCGCGGGACTTCATATCCCAGTCTCGGCCACCGCGGGACTTCATATTGTGGCCGCAGTCCCGCTCGGTGGATGATCCGCAAAGGTAAGAAAGCTTTGGAGGAGAGGGAGCTAGACATCATTTTAACATAGAGACGCAGTCTGACTCGAGATCAGCGGCGCTGCTCTGGAGTCAGACTGCGGCCGGATGTTAAAATGGTAAGCCCCCTGTATAAGATGCACCCTGTTTTTAAAGACCCTAATTTTCAAAAAAAGGTGCGTCTTATACATGGGGAAATACGGTACTACGCATGCACAGTAGTAAAAATCTCGAAACACCGGACGTGTATGTTATACTTCCGGTACTCTAAATACGGGCCTTTATTTGCAAGTTTTATTGATGCAGCCATCCTCCAGGCCCTGACCCTTTAACCACACCCATTGAGTAATTGGTGGGCCCCCATCACAGTATTCCCAGGTGTGCCCTTTATGCCCCAGTCCGACCCTGTCTAAGAGTCAATGTTTCATGACAGTGGCCAAGTAATGAGAAAGGTAAGTCAGATATTTGGGTGTATAGGGAGAGGAATTAATAGCAGAAAGAAAGAAATAGTTACGCTACTTTTCAGGTCACTGGTATAGGCCATACCAGTGACCTAAAAAGTAGCGTAACTATTTCACTTAGAATACTGTGTTCAGTTCTGGATGCCATATCTCCAGAAAGATGTATATACATGCATGGAATGTAGAAATAAATATGGTAAGTTTGGAGTAACAGAAGAGAAGAGTTATAGAAGGGTGGAAATTTTTCAATGGAAGAGGTGTAATAGACCACAAGCAGATGCATATAAACTGGAGGGTGGTAGACTCAAAGGAAATGTGCGGATACATTTTAAAACAGAAAGATGAGTTTATAAGTGGTACCTCTTATTTGATGTGATACAGTAGCACAGTTTAATATAAGGATATACTAAAGCTCAAATTAATTGATGGTCAAATAGGGTTTAGGCTCAGCATAGTTATAAATAAGTAAAATAGACTGAATAGGTCATGTGGCTCTTATCTGCCATCACGTCAACTTACGGTAAGTTAATTTCATATTAGTATAGAATTAATTTTGCACCAGTAGAAACAATATCAATGTTATCATTTAAGGAAATGAACAAAGAATAGAATGTTCTGTTAAATGATTATCCATTAGGAATCAGTCCCTAATGAAAAAGGCGTGTGCGAAATGATAAGATAGGGTTCATTACATGGATGTTCCATATGTGTGAGGGCAAAGCACACTATCCTTAAACATATGAAATATAGGATTGCAGTTAGCGTAAGTTTGTCTCTGCTTACAAGTGGACTTCCAGAGATCTGGATAAGGCGCTCTGGCTGTGCCCCATAATCTGTAATGAACTACTATTACATAAGGTAATAAAATAAAAACATACATACAGGCTAATTTATTGTTCCTGTAAATTCAAATTTAAAAACATTTTCTGATGATCTCTTTAGTCTTAAAAACAATTTGGGCCAGATTTACTAAGCTGCGGGTTTGGAAAAGAGGAGATGTTGCCCATAGCAACCACTGATTTTAGCTGACATATTCTAGTATGCAAAAGGAAAGTGAGAGGTAGAATCTGATTGGTTGCTATCAGCAACATCTTCACTTTTTCAAAACCTGGCCCTTTTTGTTGTTGCCATATTACATTTAACAACAAAGTATTAATTTAAATATCTTAACTTGTACTATACTACTCAGTGCAACATAAAAACAAATTAGGAAACCAAAAAAAAATGTCTCTTTATTTCAAATGGATTCAGAATATGCTACTTCCTGAATCCTATTCTTTCCTATTTTCTTTAGAAAACATTCATTAGCTAGTTCGCTTTGCCTGGAAACCCTATGGACACTACATATTCATTCAAAAGCTTTTAGCAAATATTTTCTCGAACACTGAATGAAGGCTCTGGAAAAAAATCTAATGTTTACAAACAGATAATGACGTTCTCGATGACAAGTTTGATGACATACGTGGCTCAGATAACAGAGGCTTATCGAAATTCAGGAACAAAATGAAAGTGGTATTTGAAATGGCTAATATGTGCATTACAGAGCAATTTCCTGTAAGCCGGTGTACTTTATTGTAGGTTTACAATCCAAAACAAAGCTACCTCAGAAAACAAACCAGAGTGCTTTTTATGTGTGTATTGTGAATTTCTATTTCAAGTTTTTCTTTATTGCAAACTGCTGCTTTTATAAACAGAGGTATGTACCCTCTTTATCAATTATAAATGTACTGAAAGGACTAAATAGAAGAAAAATTAGTAATTATTTAAAGCTCTTGACGACTAATGAGATTATGTTGTAATGATTTCCTGATATGCTGGAAGAAATGTATAATATTGTGTTACACGGGCTAAAGTGCCAAAATGTCCATCATGTTATGTTTACAGGGATTAACTGACATAATTATACTGGGAGGCTGGATTGGCATTAAGATGATGTAGGTGCTAAAGGAGTGGCAACTACAGGACCAGAGGGTATAGCTAGCTATTACCAAAATGGTTAGGTTTGCACTGAATCCACCACTATATTTTTAATTATTTTTTATACATTCTTTATTTAGGTGTTTCAGTACTTATAATCAGATTGTTACTCATTGTGCTCAGTGCCGGTCTGAAAATGAACCACGTCGGTTCAGAGTCTAACCACAAGCCAGGTATTCACCAGAACCCCTGATGGTGGGGATGGACTTGGCTGAAGAGAAGTGGCATGTCTTCTGGACAAGTGCACAGATGCTGAGACAGTGAACAGGATTCAAGGAGTGCAGGAGTGGTACAGACAGGAAGCAAGGTATGGCTATCATGTATGGATAAAATGACAGGAACCAGAGGCACAAGGAGTGCAGGAGTAGTACAGACAGGAAGCAAGGTATGGCTATCATGTATGGATAAAATGACAGGAACCAGAGGCACAAGGAGTGCAGGAACTGGAGGTACAAGTATAGCAGAAACAGAACAACACATGGTTTTGCCCAGGTGTAACTTTAAGTTCTTATTTTCAGCCTCTGAATCAGGCCCAAGGAGTGCAGGAACTGGAGGTACAAGTATAGCAGAAACAGAACGACAAGGACTGTACAACCAAAGACATGAGGAGAATTTGAGAACTGAAATCAAGGACGATCAGGAAGGGAGCCAGAACACATGACAAAGCACAAGGACACAAGTCAGCATGTGAAGGAAACCTGTTGCTCTGACGCAGAGTGCACAGAGAAGGAGGATTAAATAGGCAAAAGGATACACCTGGTGATGGGGTCAGAAAAAGGTAACAGAAAACAGCTGAGTGATTACAACTGAAAGCACCTGAACAGAAAGACCAGGTAGAGGTTGACAGTAGAGGGGAGATCATGTGAACGGAGCAAAATAAAGAAAAGTACTAAGAAAAATACTATGATTATGACACAGAGAGGGTACTGTGGCCCTCAACAGCCCCCCACCCCCAACCCCACACTTTAATGCTCCTGGTCTGGGCTGGATTGGCACCAGAAATGTTATGGAGCCTGATTATGCCAATCTCTGTCCCTGCTCAATTTAATTATAAAATACACACTTTTCCTTTTAAAACTCCAATCATGAACAAATATTTACTTATCTAGCGCATGAACTAAGATTAAGTAGTAACATTTACCAGGTAAAAGGTATGTTATAGCGTTGTTGGTCAATGTCCAATGATATATATTTTTACAATTCTAAAATCGTACAGCAGTTATTTGGTTACATTAAAGCGGTTACACTCTCCGCAACAAAACTCTGATTTTCGAAAAAGGGACATCCGAAGCTTCTTTTCGGGTGTCCCTTTTTCCTATACTTACCGATTTATACTTTTTTTAATGAATGGGTGAGTATGCTGTTCGGCATACTTCACCCATTCAATTTTGCAATGAGCGATATCCCTCACCACACCTCCGTTGCTGCTATCGATGGACCTGGAACAGGTAAGTTAATTATCTCTGCGGGGTTAGGGTTAGGGTCAGGCTGCAGGGGAGGGAGGGTTAAGGACAGGCTTCAGGGGAGGGAGGATTAGAGTCAGGCTGCAGGAAACTGTGGGTTAGGGTAAGGCTGCAATTAAGGGAGGGTTAGGGTCAGGCTGCTAGGAAGGGAGGGATAGGGTTAGGGAAAGGAATGGGGGACTATTTTTTTTTTTACAACTTTTAATACCACGGAGCTTTCGATGCTCCGTGGATCGATTGCAATGCCTCTTCGAGGCATATGCAATCAAATTCCCAGCCAGTTCGCAACTTGCTTGGTGGAATCGGGTTTTTCGCAATTGGGACTTTCTATGCGGGGACCCACACCCCATTAATGAAAAATAAGAATGCAGATGTGTTTATTATAGTATTTATATATAAGACTATAACTTCTATAATGAAAATATCACAACCAGTGCTTTTTTGTAAAAAAAAAAAAAAAAGGTGTAGGAACTCACCTCTTATAAGCCCTTATTGCAGCCCCCTCATAAGTTTCAGTCCTTATTACAGCCCCCCTATATATTTTTCAGCCCTTATTGCAGCCCTCTATAATTTTTCAGACCTTATTGCAGCCCCCTCATAAGTTTCAGTCTTTTTTACAGCCCCCTTATATTTTTTTTATAATTGAGCCCCTTGTAATGTCCAGCCTCTATGTCTGCCCCTTTTAATGTCCAGCCTCCTTTGTCTGCCCTTTTTAATGTCCAGCGTCCCTGTGTGCACCTTGTAATGTCCAGCCTCCATGTGTGCCCCTTTTAGTGTCCAGTCTCCATGTGTGCCCCATATAATGTCCATCCTCCCTGTGTGCCCCTTGTAATGTACAGCCTCTATGTATGCCCCTTGTAATGTCCATCCTCCTTGTGTGCCCCTTGTAATGTACAGCCTCCATGTATGCCCCTTGTAATGTCCATCCTCCATTGTCTGCCCCTTATAATGTCCAGAATCCATGTGTGCCTCTTGTAATGTACAGCCTCCATGTATGCTCCTTGTAATGGCCAGCCTCCATTGTCTGCCCCTTGTAATGTCCAGCCTCCGTGTGTGCCTCTTGTAAAGTACAGCCTCCATTGTCTGTCCCTTGTAATGTTCAGCCTCTATGTATGCCCCTTATAATGTCCAGCCTCCATGTATGCCCCTTGTAATGTCCAGCCTCTATTGTCTGCTCCTTGTAATGGCCAGCCTCTATGTTTGCCCCTTATAATGTCCAGCCTCCATGTATGCCCCTTGTATTGTCCAGCCTCCATTGTCTGTCCCTTGTAATGTCCAGCCTCCGTGTATGCCCCTTATAATGTTCAGCCACCATGTCTGCCTCTTGTAATGTTCAGCCTCCATGTCTGCCTCTTATAATGTTCAGCCTCCATGTCTGCCTCTTATAATATTCAGCCTCCATTGTCTGCCCCTTTATGTCCAGCCTCCATTATCTGCCCCTTATGTCCAGCCTCCATGTGTGCCCCTTATATCCAGCCTCCATTATCTGCCCCTTATGTCCAGCCTCCATTCTCTGCCCCTTATGTCCAGCCTCCACTGTCTGTCCCTTATGTCCAGCCACCACTGTCTGCCACTTATGTCCAGCCTCCACTGTCTGCCCCTTATTTCCAGCCTCCATTGTCTAGCCCTTATATCCAGCCTCCATTGTCTGCCCTTATTTCCAGACTCTGTTGTCTGCCCCTTATATCCAGCCTCTGTTGTCTGCCCCTTATATCCAGCCTCCGTTGTTTGCCCCTTATTTCCAGCCTCCATTATTTGCCCATTATTTCCAGCCTCCATTGTATGCCCGTTATGTCCAGCCTCCATTGTTGGCCCATTATGTCCAGGCTCTATGGTCTGCCCTTATATACAGCCTCCATTATCTGCCCATTTTGTCCAGCCTCCATTGTCTGCCCCTTATGTCCAGCCTCCATTGTCTGGCCCTTATGTCCAGCCTCCGTGGTCTGCCCTTATGTCCAGCCACCACTGTCTGCCACTTATGTCCAGCCACCACTGTCTGCCACTTATGTCCAGCCTCCACTGTCTGTCCCTTATTTCCAGCCTCCATTGTCTAGCCCTTATATCCAGCCTCCGCTGTCTGCCCCTTATGTCCAGCCTCCATTGTCTGCCCATTATGTCCAGCCTCCATGGTCTTCCCTTATATCCAGCCTCCATTATCTGCCCCTTTTGTCCAGCCTCAATTGTCTGACCCTTATGTCCAGCCTCCACTGTCTGGCCATTATTTCCAGCCTCCATTGTCTGCCCCTTATGTACAGCCTCCATGGTCTGCCCTTATTTCCAGCCTCCGTTGTCTGCCCCTTAGTTGCAGCCTCCGTTGTCTGCCCTTATTTCCAGCCTCCGTTGTCTGACCCTTATTTCCAGCCTCCATGCCTGCCCCTAATTTCCAGCATCCGTTACCTGCCCCTTATTTCCAGCCTCTGTTACTTACCTTTGATAATTTCTCCCTTCCTCCACGGCGCTGCCTCTCTCCGTCTGTCCCACGCTGTCTCTCCCGATCACGTGGTGCGGTAGTATTAATACAGGGCTCCTGCGCACCATTCGCAGTAACAGGTTTGGTCCTACAGGGCTCCCTGTACTGCACTGTTAAAAGCCCAGCCGCTTATACAGCGGCACAGGCTTTTAACTAAAAAAAAACTGATCTCTCGGGACAATTTGTAAGTCGGAAAAAGGTGCCGGAACGCCGCTCCGGTACGTCCGATGACAAGAAAAGCCCTGATCAAAACATATTTAATATAGATGGAGGAATTTATTTGGCCAAGTAGCTGTTTACCATGGGAGCTTTCAATAATTGTTTGCTCACTTAGTTAAAAAAACAAAAAAAAAAGTTAACTAAATAAATAACAGAAAAGCACCAAGTTTTAATAAAAAAAAAATGTATTTAATCAAATATCTTATGTTATAATAAAAAAATCAACCTCTCAATTTTATTTTCAAACGTTATAGTTAACATGTACATTTTACATTACATTATTATTTTTACAGTTAATTCCATTATTATTATTATAATTATTATTATTACTACTACAAGTATTACTACACAACGTAGGGATGTAAGGCTCCAATCAACCCCAGAAGATTGTGTTGTCAATCCTTATATGTATTTTTTAGTTCTTCTCTTGTAGTAAAGTAAGACAATGTTATCTTTTTATCTTTTGAACAATATAACTGAACTGATTCATTTACCTTCTTTTTCTTCTTTTATTGTCTTGAATCTTTCTCCGCGTAAAACATTTTGTATTCACTTTTCCTTACAAATCATCTCTAGACATTTACACTCAAGCCTATCTCAAAGCATTGTTTATAGTCATACACATGTATTTTCTTTCAGTTTTACACGCTATATTGCAGATAAATAATATACGGAGGACATGCCACATTGCTGGTAATAGGTCAGTTCTTTATAGAATTCTAGGTAATTGGAAAGGCTTCTTTTCTGCTAGCACTTCGTAGAACCTTGTACACGGTGCAATTCAATTATATTATACTTAAATGCTGTTATCCCACTATATTTTCATGATAATAGTAAACAGGAAATTACCTGTAAGTCATTTTAACAGTAAATATAATAATATAATAGGCCTTATAGTACATGATGCTGGGGGGATTTACGTAAACACATTGTCTGCTTTACTACTGGATTATGTTATTACTAACCACAAACAAGAATCAGAATGTTGTTCTCAACATGGTCATATTTTAAATGAAAACACACAGAAAATAAAAAAATTCAATAAACACTAAATGGGCCTTTTGGCTGATTCCAGTTACTAAAATATGATTGCCCTGATTTTATATTTACTGTTTATTAAAATGATATCTCAGTTTAAAGATTATTTAAAGCAACAACATTTTGAACTAATATTTGAAATCTGCATAAACTTTATGGCAGAAGTATGCAGTTGAGAGAATATGATCTTCAAGTTCTGCTTTTGCTCCTCTTTTTCCTAGAAACATATTTCAGTTACAGTTGTGCCCAGTTAAACCTTTTTCAAAAACCAAGGAAAAGTCTGCCACACATGCTGGGTCCACCTGTTGGAGAAAGTTAAACGGAGCATCAGAAATCATTAAAACTTTGTTTACTTACCATTTAGCAGCTACTGGTTTCTTGCAGCGATCAGAAATTGAGCTGACGTCAACCATCCAATGTCCTACAGAGAGTGTATGACTGTGAATTAAATTGGTGATATCAGCTCAATTGTCTGATCTCTGAAGAAGCCAGCAGCTGTTAAATGATAAGTAAACAAAGTTTTCATAATTTACAGGGGCTACAATCTATCTTCCTCACCATATTGTGAAAAAAAGCAACTTAGATGGGAAAGCTGAGTCCCACTGTGCTTTTGGAAATTCTTATTTTGTGGGACAGGTTAAGGAACAATTAGGGTTAGCCTCTATATTTTGTTTTGCACTAAAACAAATAAAAAATAAAGTTGTGTTAAGGCTCCTGGTACCACTAATGAAAGTAGTACATAGAAAAAGGGACCCAGATGTATGGTGTCTGTGCAAATGGATCCCAATACAAAAGAAGCAGAGGGATCCGCTAACGCTGACTGACCTCTTACCGCCAGTCTGTAACACTGTGCAGAAAGAGGCAGGGCCATATCTAGGGGCGTGCTATAGGGGCAATTCCCCAGAACACAATGCTGAAGAGGGGTGCCAGCAAGTTTATTTTAGAAGAGCACTATTTTTAATTTTTGCCTTTGGTGCTAAAACTGCAGCTATGGCTCTAGGGGGAAGCATCTTATAAACTGTAAACTGAGAACATCTACATCTCAGCACAGCTCCACATTAAAACCCATTGAGTAGGGGTCATGTGCATTCCAAACTTATAGCATAGAATCTAGAGGTAAACGCAAATCAGCAGACATTACACGCCGTAGAAGCGCTTGAAAAAGTAGTGCGGGCTACATGCAGCATTTAAATAATGTATATTATATTAAACAACCTCAACCATTTTAAATGGACCTCTCTCCTTTTGTCATTTAATCATGAGTCAGTCTATACATAAGTATCTCACTGGAAGTTTTGGCAGTATGGGTATTTTTTAGTCGCTAGTCAGAATAAATGGCATGAATGAAAAAAAGGTTAGAAATGGCTTTTAAAATGCAAATAATATGTCACTGTTTCAAATAAAACATCACCTGTTGATTCAAGTAATAAGGCCAAACTAACAGGCACAAGAGGGGAATTTGGTTAAAATAAGAAAAACAAGCTAGTGCCCCATACAACACCACCATTGAGAAGGAAAGGCTGAGGTCATGGCCAATTATTGCTAGTTGTGGTCCCGCTTCTGCAGCTGCTACGGCTTGTACTGAGATGCCCTGTGCAAGAGCAAGAGCCCAACAAGCAAAGTCAGCCACCATTATTAACAGCACATGCCCATGACAATTATATTGTCCTTCCAAGGTAACATACACATTTTGTTCTGCAACATAGCCAGCATATTTTATATCTGCGCTGTCAGTCACGGCAATGAGATATCACAAGCTGTTTATAAAAGAGCAGGCAAATTATGAAGCATCATAGCAGCTCAGAAGTTGTGACAGGCAGCATAGATAGATACATCTTCACTCCAGGGGCGTTTTAAGAAGTGAGGGGGCCCTTGTGAAGGATTTATACATGGCCCCCCATCCTCTAAGGCCTTCACCCGTCCCACCCCTAACTCTTCCTGCGGCACCACTGAGCCACCACCTCCCCTTTGAGGCACCCCCCCCAGCCCCACGGCACCACCGAATCCCTCCCCCACACGCCACCCCGCACCCACCCATTGCTTATTGTTAAGCAAATGATCCTGAATCTCTATCACTAAACACATTTGAATGGTGGACCTATTTGAATGGTTCATTCCTCTATCTACTTTTATTAAATCAGTAATAATAAGAGCACTGGTGCGGATTCACAGTTACATAGTTTTCGTCTTACGTACGAAAACTATCTTCGTACCATTACGCAATCTATGTACAGAAATGCGTAAATAAGATACTATGCATGCGTAATAGCTCAATTCTTAAAACAGCGTACGTAAGAGGAAAACTGCGTAACTGTGAATCCGGACCACTATTTTTATCCATTTTTTTCTTATTGAATTACATGCAATGCTCACCAGGATGGTTTGTTTGCAAACTGTTTTCCTGGCTTTTACCAGCCTATTAGTTCCTTATTTTTCCTGACAAGTGATAGTCTTTAAAGCAATCTATAAAAGTGAATGACTACTATCACAAATAATGTGCAGATGCTAGGGCCCTACGTCTGGCCTGGTAACCATGTCACAGGTTTCTACGTCATTTGCCTAATGCACTGTTTACAATCTGTATCAATCATTTCTTGATTGGACTCTTGTGCTTAGTAACAAATACAGCTGAAACCTTGGAACAGCAATTAAACCATTTTCCCCTAAAGGAAAGTTTTCAATGAACGACTGTATGAAAAAATAGGCTTTAGGTCATTTTTTCTCAACAAATGGTATTTGTTTACTGTGCGATTAATCTATGGACCTTTCAAAGTATTTAAGCTGTAACATGGCTATTTTCTATGGGAACATGTTGACAGAAAGGATCCCCGGGGCCTGATGTACAGTTATTATTTCTGAGGGTAAAGGTATGCAGACACGTTTAGCGTGTGATTATGGGCTATGCAAACATTCAGCAAAGGTTGCTCAGCATGCATGATATGCACCCACATACAACAAGGTCCAAAGGCCCAAATAGCGGAGCACAAGTTGGTGGAGTGGAGTCATTGAATATGGACCATACAGGGGGCCGTATTCAGAGATCCATCAGCGAAAAGTTGGCAATTATACGCACGGACGTTGCAAGGCAACACCCATGACACTCCCCTCACACGGACGGGTTGTACTTGACTTACAAGTGCCTCGACCACACTTATCTTTACGTGGGCATTTCCGTGCGTTTAACACTTCCGTACGTGCGTACCTATCTAACCACGCCCTCAAACGGTCATTTAAAGGCCTCCCCCACCCACTTTCACGTATCTGTCTCCGGACGGATTACAACCACGCCCCTCTGTACGTATTGTCTCACGTGCGATTTATAAGTCCGTGCCTAATGGATTTCCGTGCGTAAAATCAATGTGGATAGTGTAAATTTAGTTACTACAAATGCGCAGTTCATCCGGTCCTAAAAATACGCGCAGAACTTCCAGCAAAAACAGTTCTCTGAATACAGTCCAGTGATTCCCTTTCCACCAGCAACAAGATCTGAGAACCTCCGTTACCTTCTCCAATGCACACAGTGACGCTGACAGCAGCTCTCTATAAACTTGTTATGTGTGACTGCCCGGCCCTTGATCAGGGCACATACCTTTTTCTTATATAAACAATAATGACGCAACAACTTCTGTGGGTCAATAATTTCTTTATTGATAAATTCTTTAAACTAAAGCCTACTAATTTAGGATCTTAAGGATCATCAATGAGAATTCAACTAAGATGATGGTGGCAAATCAGAGACATCAAAAACGTAAGACACATATCAACGAAATTCTGCAAAGAGATAAAGAGGTTAACAAGCACATGGTGTTAATTTCATCACGAAATACAAGCAGAGACACACTGGAGATGTGCAAAGACCTAAAAGAGAGCAGCTGTGGCCTCAGGCAAAGGTAAAACCTCAAGGCATACTGGGGATCTTTTCTATATCGACTATAGGGGACTTAAGTGAAGCCCACTCGAGCCGAGAGGAAAAAGTCCCTTTGGGCTTTGCACCTGGTGCAGCAAGCAGCTACCAGGCTAATCTCTGGTAACCTATCTGAGCTCACCGCTGATAAGGACAGAGGAGAAATAATAAAAGACAAATATAAAACAACCTCAACATAATGCACTCATATGCAATTACTAATGCAAAATTGATGCGAAGACCCTCTAAAGTCCAGGCACATGTTCTGAGCGAAAATTAATATTCAGCTCCAAACAACGGAGAACTAAATGCCTAAGAAGGCGAACCACAGGAGGCGAAGATGCACTCTGCCGGTTAATGGCCTGCACAACCCCCATGTTGTCGCACATAAATACGATTTCCCGATCGCGAAAGCGATCGGCCCAAAGCTCGATCGCCACCACGATGGGGAACAACTCGAGGAGCACCAAGTTCCGTGTCAAACCCAAGGAGAACCAATCATGCGGCCAAGGTTCCGCACACCAGCTCCCCCTAAAAAAGGCACCAAACCCAATGCCCCCCGCAGCATCGGTAAACAGCTGTAGCTCTGTGTTAGAAATCGCTGGGGAGGGCCAAATGCGAGTACCGTTGAAGCGCTCAAGGAAAGAATCCCAAACCCCAAGATCCTCTTTAAAATCATTGGACACTGGGATCCATCTCCCCGGGTCGCGCAATCCCGCTGACGCACCCTCCAACCTTCTGCAAAATACTTTCCCAAAGGGAATTACTCTGCAAGCAAAGCGAAGGGAGCCTATTAGAGAAAGAAGTTGCTTGAGTGTGATGCGTCTAGACCTTTTTGCTGCGCCAATTCGCCGGTGTAACTGCTGCACCTTGTCAGCAGGTAAGCGGCACTGTCCCTCAACCGTGTCTATCTCAATGCCAAGATAGGACAGACAGGTGGAGGGCCCCTCAGTTTTATCCGGAGCGATGGGCACCCCGAAGTGATAAAACAGAGCACGGATGGAAAACAAAAGCGTTGCGCAATCATTGGATGTTTTTGGGCCGATTACCAAGAAATCATCCAAATAATGAGCAATACCAGAGAGCTTAGTGCCTGTCCCAATGCACCAATGTAAGAAGCTACTAAAAGCTTCAAAAAAGGCGCATGAAACAGAGCACCCCATTGGAAGGCATTTATCGACATAAAACTTACCTCCCATCCTTAAACCCATGTAGCGGAAAGACTCCACGTGCAAGGGTAAAAGACGAAAGGCAGCTTCCACATCAATTTTTCCCATTAAGGCTCCTGGGCCAAAACTACGGACCAATTTTAATGCATCCTCAAACGACTGGTAAATTACTTTGGAGGCTGTCTCTGGTATTGCGTCATTAACAGATGTCCCTTGTGGGTGGGATAAATGTTGTATGAGGCGAAACTTCCCAGGGACTTTTTTGGGAACGACGCCAACTGGAGAAACAATTAAATCCGACAGAGGGGGTTCGTCAAAGGGGCCACACATCCTACCCAAGCCAACCTCTTTCTCAATTTTTTCTTTTAGAACTAGGGGATATTTTTTGGCCGAACGCAAATTACGGGGTAAACTGGTCGAAACTGAACCAACAACAGGGATCTTGAAACCAAAAAGGAAACCCTGCATTAAAAGATCTGCATGTTCCCTATTCGGATAGCGATTAAGCCACAGGATCATGTTTTGCAGTTTAATTGGGGACGGCGCCAGATCTTGTAGTTGAGTTAGAAGGCTGCCGGGAGGTAGAGGCTGAAACCGATGGCTTGGTACAGTTTTTGGCAGGGTGGGGGGCGTTGCATCGCAGACAAACATGTCTGAAGTTGCAACGGTTCCCTTTGGTACATCCACTGTTATTGTAATTGAAACACTTGCCTCTGGCAGTTGAGGGGGCGCCTCCGCGCCCCTTAGCCTGAAACCGTTTTGCAGATGGGGTATCCACTCCAGTGTCCGCCTCATGTGTCACTTCAAGCCAAAGCTCCACATCTTTTATACGAAATTTAATCACGGCCAAGCCATCATATTTCAGCCTGAACCCCTCGTCATACCTCCTCCAGGCTGAACCCTTCTTGGTAGCATGGATATCATTCACCAAATGAAGGTGCCGCAGCATGTTCCTGCTCTCGGCCGGCCTGGTTTCCAGGTAGCATTCCATAAAGGTACACCAACCCGCTAACCAGTTATTATATGACCTATACGCTTCTTCTGCCGCTGCGCCCTTCTTTTTAGCCTCCTTCAATGCTTTGGCACTATCCACCGTAAGCGAAAAAAGGTCAACAAACTTCCCTTTGCGAATTTTGTTGCGCATACGCGGGCACACCCCCCTAATAATCGCCGTGTATTCGCAATTAACCATATCAGGCGCTAATGTTTCCGCCGCCGAACGCTTAGCCCTATCTGCCCGCTTTTGCGCCCTTTTCTGCAAGTGCTTATCAATAGCCCTACCTAAGTGTCTAGGCCTACGATTACGCTCGCCTGAAGAATGTGAAGTGTCAGATGAACATGTGGACAAAGAATAAGTGTCATCAGAATCATCGCCTGAAACCAGGCCCAACTCACCACCCGTGCTAGGTCCCGCCTCCTGGCGATCTCGGGTACCGCTGGTGTCGGGAGTAGGCTGTGCTTCCAAGCAGCCGGCGCCACTCTCATTCGGCCTGGATCCTCCAGCAGCAACCTGCGGATCAAGACTTCCGGCAACAGGATCCAAAAACGCAACCTGTTGAGCATCTGAAATGACAGGAGCATCATTAAGAGGAACAGGTAAAGCCGCAGCGGAGCCGGGCTGCACAGACTGCCGTTGAGTTGGAGATAATAACGCCTGCTGTGCCAATAAAGGAGTAACCCCAGCTTGCGCGCTCACTTGACCTTGCCGCCCAGCGCTATAGAGGCCCATTGGGGGTGAACCTATTTGCGGCTGTAACCATGGGGCAAATGGGGGCAAAAATTGGGGGTTCACTCCTGCCCAGTAAGGCCATGCCCCAGAACCCCCATAATTAATTGGAGGAAATTGGGGCTGCAAATTGTGTGAAAAGGCTGGACCCATAGGGAACTGTGGCACCATGTTTATTCCTGGAGCACTGCCAGGCTGCAACACTTCATAAGGTGGGGGTGGAAGGGGAGGGGGAGCTGATGCCCTCACTACATTAACTCCAGAAGACCCTGACACACTGCTGAACAGTGAGTCAGAGTCTTCATCCCTAACCTGCATTTGATTCTGTGGCGCTTGGGGCAGGCTCAGGTATGCTCTTTGCCCCTGTGCTGTGTCCCCAAGCGCTATTGGAGCTGGCTGGGAAGGCTCCCCTTCTACCACACGGTCCCCGCTTCGCAGCCGCGAGCGGGACCGGTGGCTTCCAGCCAGCAGTCTCCCTGCCTCCTCTGTGCGCTGAGGAGGCAGAGGGCTGTTATCGCGGGCAGCGGGAGAAACAACGGCTGTTACAACAGCCTGGGCGCTGTAACCGCCGCCATTTCCTGCCCGCGCGCGGCCATCTTCCCGCCTCCCAGAGGAGCACGGCAGATGGCCAGAAGAAGAAGGAGCGCCTGCAACGGCTCCTTCCAACGCCTGACTGCCGGAGGCCCTTATTAAAGGTGAGGCAGAGCGGTTTCTCCTTTGAGGGGTGCCAGGCACAAAATCTACCAGGGCATCCCTCAATCTCATCGGAGGCTGAGCCCTGCACCGTGGTCTGGAAGCCATTAAGCAAGAACAGTGCGGTAATGGCTTCCAGAAAAATAGAAAAGGGAAAAAATTTAAGTCTCAAGGGTGGCAGAAAGGTGACACAATGGGGAAAGAGATTTGGACAAAAGCAAAAGAAAAAGGGGGGGGGGTTGAAGGGCAAACTAAGGAGGGTAATAGCAAGGAAGGAATGGACAAGAGAGAAAAAGAGGGTAAGACAGAACAGAGAGATAACAGATTAGAATAATTAGCTACTATCACAGTGTTACTTATCCCCACAGGACTGCACTGCAGAAAAATTTTCCAGCCGACTGAGTGGGTTTCCTACAACCTCCTACTCCTGAACCTATTGCTCCTCCCCCATTTCAAAACAACCAACCCCGACTTATCAGGTAAGTGACATCACCAAAAACCAGGCAGCACACAAACAGTTTAATCCATCCTCAGACCAAATCCTTATTCTTGCGTTTCCCTTCTGTGCCCGGCTGGATCATAAGAGCCACCCTCTGTTCAGAGCTGTAGATAGAGGGGAGAGTTATGGATACCCCCTTTCCCTGCTTAGAGCATATTCTAAGGTCAATATTAAATACTTCACACACATACAAATTTATGATGAAAAATGCACTTTGAAAAAACAAAACAAAATGCTTCATTGGCCCCTCCAGCATTAGGGGCTTAAGTTTAAGCTTCATTAGTTTCATAGTAGATTCGCCACTTCTTGCACCATGCATACAACTCAAATAGTTTAGTGTCCACATTTGCATCTCTTTATAGTACAGGGAATATCATTATGGCCTGCCCTCCCCATCTTCATGCTTGTGTCTCCTGTTTGTTCATCCCCTCCCACTTAACATGTTAGCCCTTATGAGCAGGGCCTCCTCCCTCTACCTTGTCCTCGTTCATTCCCACCTTTTCTCTCTACTGTCTTATATCTCTCCTTATTCATCTGCTCCTAAACACATATCCTGCGCCTTTATTTTCCATACATATTATTCTGCTATTTTTGTACTGTATTTTATTTTTGCATTGTACTTGTATTGTATTCCTTATTTATTTGAACTTGTGCCCTGTCTGAATTGTATTTTATATGTAACTATTGCCTTTGTACAGTGCTGCGAATACCTTTAATTGTCCAGGGCAGTGTGTGAGTGATTGTATGCTATAAGAAAGTATGGGCAGTGTCTTGGTAATAGCAGTGTGTGAGTGATTGTAAGCTATAAGAAAGTATAAGCGGAGTGATGGTATGGGCAGTGTAATGGTAATGGCAATGTGATAGTGATAAATAGGATTTGCAGCGGGATAGAGGGTATGGGCAGTGTGATGGAGTGGGAAGTGTCATTGCTGGAATGGTAGCATGATAGTGATAAATAGGATGGGCAGCGGGATAGAAGGGCAATGCGACTACATTTATATGTTACATTGTGTGGGGAGTTGGTTTCCAGGTAGAACGGCCCCATTTTGAAAGTGCAGTTTCCATTCGCAACTGGCTGGGATTTCGATTGCATATGACTCGAGGAGACATTGCAATCGATCCACGGAGCACTGAGCGTTCACTGCTCCAAAAAGTTAGTAAAAATAGTCCCCCACTACTTCCCCTAATTCTTACCCTAACCCTCGCCTCTTTACTACCTTAACCCTAACCCTCCCTTCCTGGCAGCCTGACCCTAACCCTCCCTTACTTGCAGCCTGACCCTAACCCTCCCTTCCTGGCAGCCTGACCCTAACCCTCCCTTCCTTGCAGCCTGACCCTAACCCTCCCTTAATTGCAGCCTGACCCTAACCCACCATCTCCAGCAGCTTGACCCTAACCCTCCCCTACAGCGTGACCCTAATCTTCCCTACCCCGCACAGAGAATTTACTCACCTGTCCCTTGGTCCGGCGATAGCGGCAGCGTAGGTGCGACAGAGGGATATCGTCTTTTCCGAATGTAGAAAATGGTGAGTATTTGAAAAAGGGACATCCAAAAAGGAACTTTCAGATGTCCATTTTTCGCAAATAAGATTTTCTGGCAGGAGAATTCACACATTGTGTGACCTAATTAATATGTTACATTGTGCGACTTAATTAATTTGCTACATTGTATGACTTAATTAATATGTTAGATTGTGCGACCTCGATCTCATGCTTTCTCTGATATAACACCATAGTAATGACACCTTATGACTATAAAACTCCGATGGCGGTGCTGCCGCCTATACACTGGATCACCAGTGAAATAATGCTAACCCAAATGTACTCCAGTGTTTTACTGAAAACCACTCTTTGAAAATGTGCTGTTCGTTATGGTCCCCCCCCAGGCTAAAATTTTCCAGCCAGCCCCTGCACATGGCCAATGTTCTCATAGATCCTCCTTATGTTTAATATTGACTTTGCTAGGGTTGGAAAGTGATTTGTCACAGTGTTTTAGTCAAAGTTTACTAACTGTGACCCAGTTGTAGAATTGACAAGTCTATATTTGAGTAACCAGGATTAGACAGACCAGTGCTGGGTCAAGGTGATGCACCTGTATGTGGCCACAAATCTGTGGGGATGCACTGCACAGCTACAGTCCTTCAAGAGATAACAGTGTAGCCATGGACACAGATATTGCTTGGCGTTGGCTGAACCATCGCTGCTAATAACAGTCTGAAATGATGGGCCAGACAATGCCTAATAAATGTATTGGCGGAAGAGCAACACAGCCTAAATGCTAAACTTAGTTTACAGTCAGCACCCTGCTCCCTACTTGCTACCAGTAACGGGTGTGGGTCTCTGGAAAGAACAGACCTATTTCGATAGGGCCATTTCGATTGCATACGCCTTTGATGAGGCATTACAAGCAATCCACGGAGCACTGAACTTTCGGTGCTCCGAATGGTAAGGCAAAAAACTACCCCAACCCTTCCCCTAATTCTAACCCTAACCCTCCCCTTCCATTACCCTAACGCTAACCTTCTCTCTCCCGCAGCCTGACCCTAATCATGGAGAGGTTACTCACCAAACCCATGGTGCTTGTCCCACGGCAGTGGCGGCGGCGTTTCCGAAACGGAATGGGTGAGTATGTCATTCTGAAAAAAATCTAAACTGGGGGGTGTTCGAAATACGGAAATCAAACTTTCTAACCGGGAAATGCAACCGGGCTTGACCAGTGACTTTCGTTATGGTCCCCCCCAGGCTAAAATTTTCCAGCCAGCCCCTGCACATGGCCAATGTTCTCCTAGATCCTCCTTATGTTTAATATTGACTTTGCTAGGGTTGGAAAGTGATTTGTCACAGTGTTTTAGTCAAAGTTTACTAACTGTGACCCAGTTGTAGAATTGACAAGTCTATATTTGAGTAACCAGGATTAGACAGACCAGTGCTGGGTCAAGGTGATGCACCTGTATGTGGCCACAAATCTGTGGGGATGCACTTCACAGCTACAGTCCTTCAAGAGATAACAGTGTAGCCATGGATACAGACATTGCTTGGCGTTGGCTGAACCATCGCTGCTAATAACAGTCTGAAATGATGGGCCAGACAATGCCTAATAAATGTATTGGCGGAAGAGCAACACAGCCTAAATGCTAAACTTAGTTTACAGTCAGCACCCTGCTCCCTACTTGCTACCAGTAACGGGTGTGGGTCTCTGGAAAGAACGGACCTATTTCGATAGGGCCATTTCCTCCCAGCCAGTTTCGAACTGGCTGGGATTTCGATTGCATATGCCTTTGATGAGGCATTACAAGCAATCCATGGAACACTGAAAGGTAAGGCAAAAAACTACCCCAATCCTTCCCCTAATTCTAACCCTAACCCTCCCCATCCATTACCCTAACGCTAACCTTCTCTCTCCCGCAACCTGACCCTAACCCTCCCTTCCCCGCAGCCTGACCCTAACCCACCATCTCCCGCAGTCTCACCCTAATTCTCCCTCTCCCAAAGCCTGACCCTAACCCTCACTCCCCTGCAGCCTTACCCTAACCCTCCCTTCCCCGCAGCCTGACCCTAACCATGGAGAGGTTACTCACCTTTCCCGTGGTGCTTGTCCCACGGCAGCGCCGGCAGCGTTTCCAGAACGGAATGGGTGAGTATGCCAGTCTGAAAATAAAATCTAAACTGGGGGGTGTTCGAAATACGGAAATCAAACTTTCTAACCGGGAAATGCAACCGGGCTTGACCAGTGACTGCGATCATGAACAATGTTGCTGCTGTTTGTGCCACTATTATTATGACCGACATAAGTTTAAATTTTGAAATGAAATGCATATAATAGAATACAAATGAGTCATTTTTCGGACCCATTCATGTGACTATTTTTGTATACTGGAGAAAATGATTAAAAAATAGTATTGAAGAGATAACCTTCTGACATCAGGAAATCAGGATTTCATATATTTAAGCCTGCAAGCCTCTATTATTGTATTTAAATGACAACACTTGAAACCTCAGATGTATTTTCCTCTTAGGTGAGGCGGTGGGAGACATTTTTCTCTCATGACCTCTATGACTACTATGTGTTTACCAGAATATACCTGTTGTACAGCGCGTTTCTTGGAAAATCCTAGCGTATTTGTGAATTTCTGAACATATGTTCTGTATTGTTTGCTAAGCTGAATGAAGTAAGTAAGGTCATAGTTACAAAGCGTATTAATAGTGCGCCAGAATATAGTAAGAACGCTAACCTTGACTCCTGTAAGTTATTCACATTTTTACACAAAATTTACGCGACCTTCGTATTTTGGGATCTATTCATGAGGCTTTGGGATGTCTTGCATATTGCTTATTGATTTACCAGTGTTTGCTTTGACATTGATTCACATCATCATGATCATCATTTATTTCCATGGTGCCACAGATTCTGTGAAGGTCAATACTGTGTGAAATTAACTTTTATTTGATGTTTTCACCAATTTTGCACTATATATTATTTACGTAACAGTATGAGAGTATACCGAAAACACGGAGAAGTAACTTTCCAGCAATCAAAATGGAAACCCTGGAAAACCATACACCATAAACCAGATCAACCTATGCTACACCGAGTATACAAAGAATTGACCATCCTACCTAATTATTCTCGCCCAGAAGTTCTCAGAGAGCGAATTCGAACTTGCCTGAGCTACGTTCATGCATTCTTAGTAAATAGAGCCCATAATTATGCTCAGCCACTAGTAAGGGTAGTACACTACCCTCGTGCACACGGCACTTATAAGCTCAGAGCCTTACCCTAAATGTTATGCACCCGCCTAATTGGGCAGGTGCACAATGCAAAATAGCAGAGCACCCCCACACCATCCGTACTCTTGTCAGGACGTCAAACCTTGCCATTGGACAGAATACAGAATTGCCATTCCGATGCATAACAGGCCTCTGCATGAATATACAGTACGAATGGACAGGGTACTTGCGTGTTTGGTATATAAATACCCTGTAATTATTAATTCTGGATCTGGCCCATAGTTTCATCTACATATCTACTGCCAAACAAGTGTAGAGACTACAAACCAAATTCTATTAAACTGCAAAGATTGAGAATTTCAAGCAAGGAGACGGGGTACGAGTGTAGATTGTGGGATCACACTGCGTCCCCTCTGTCTGGTTCCATGTTGCAGTATGATGCATGTCAGTGTCTGGCAGCTTATTGAGTGCTAAGCACTCAGTATATGAGTGCAAAGCCCTGACAGCCCTATGCTGTCATCTGCTGGCAATGACTGAGGGCCAGATTCCGACCCCTGTATGTTAGGCTTACTTGCACAAGCCTCTTGCATAAGTGAGCTTAACGGTAAAGTCTGCGTATGTGCACGTCCAATGTTACAATACAGATCCCAAGGTGTACAAAACTTAGGGCCGCATTCAGGCCACCGGACATATTGCATATACGTCCAGTGTTTCCCGAAATTGTATACTGCCCATACGTATCTTTTCGGTACATAGATTACGTATATGCAGTCTTAAAGACCGCATATACGCAATTTACGTACTGAAAAGATATGTAGATTACGTAAAAAAATGACTACGCATGTGCAGTACAAAATTTTGGGAAACACCGGACGTATATGCAATACGTCCGTTGATCTGAATACGACTCTTAGTTCCATATTCTAGGTAAGAGATCCATCAAACAGGACGACCCATCCCCCTGTATGACTAAACTGCTGAAGGTGGGCGGAAGAAATATGTACATTTTGGGCTGCTTTTAAGAGTTCTGTGCGGGTCAGCGGCCATAGGCTTATGGCAGCGTAACTGCTGCAAACTCCGCACAAGAGAGGGGAGGGACAAAGGACAGGGGTCTGTGTGGACTACCAGACCTCCGCATATATGCACAATGCACAGAGGTCTTGAGCTGGCCCTGATTGCTGAGCGCTGCATTAGCTGCACAGCGCTCAGCACTCAGTCAGCTCCCATAGTAGGTTGATTGCGCCATGCACTACGATTTAATATGGCTGCCGTTTTGCAATAATAAGTCTAAACTAAAATCAAGAATGATGCAGCCTTAACAATGATGTGAAATGGTTGTTCCAGTGCTGGAGTCTCTGTCCAGGTATTATTATTAAAGATGATGATAATATATTCCATGAAATCTAGGAAGTTCTGCTTGTTGCCGCTGCACGTTTCTGCTTGACATGATGTAACCTAATCTACTTTTAATAATAGAATTAGGGAAGTGGAACAATTTTAGGTCTTTATTTAGGAAACGAACGGTCTTGCCAAAGTCACGCCTCAGACGGTGACACTCGTAGCTTGTTTGCTCAGTGATTGTTTTAGGAATAACTTTTCTGTTTTTGATTCTACCCAGGAGCATAATACTTTGAATTAGTTTGTTTTTCTTTTTAATATGACCAATAGGACTTTGGTACCATTGTAATTAAATATGTTTTCTTTTATCTTTATGTTATGGAGTATCCTAGAGACAACATGAGGGGTCAGTTAAGGACATAAGCTCATTAAGCTGTTACCTATTTATTCTGTTGCAGCAATGTAGACAAGAAGTTAAGTCAGATGTTAATTACAAAGTATAGTCAGGACATGATAAAAGTATGTTCTCACATTACACTCTATGGAGACACTCCTTTACAATGATATATTATGACTATACCCTGTGCAGAAAAAGTTTTTTGCTGTTTTTTTACAGTACCAATTTTTTTAATCTGTTCTTGGTCAATTAACTCTGCCCAGCAGTGACTGGCTGTGAACATTGGCCAGAGTAAACAAAATGACACATTCTGGTTCCCGACTTGTACTAACATCTGCCTTGATAACCCAGATAGCCTGTTATTGGTTGTGTTGGGAACTGGCACTGTGACACAGAGTTCATATGAGGAAAGGTTTAGCAGATTCCATAGCTTTATTTGCACAGACTGTTGAAGTGGGATTTTTTTGGCAGCACGCTTCCCAGTGCCCACGCTCATCTCTGTACATAAGTGCAATCACCCATGTCCCTCTCAGATCATCTCTCTTCTTTCTACATGGCTGATGCCCCAGCTTTAAACACATTAACCAAGTCTTCAAAATGTCACTTGTCTCTATCAATCCCATTTAGAACGTCTTCCTTATTCATCAATAAGGTAAAATACAACAAATCACAAACAATTAGTCAGGTGTTATCCTCTGCTGATCACGGGGCAACCCTGCTCCCTAACCCTAAGTGCCCCCCCCGCAGTCTAACCCCAAGTCTCTCTCCCCCCTACCCCACAGCCTAACCCTAAGTCTTCCCCCCGCAGCCTAACCCTAAGTCCCCCCCCC
>WWET01001440.1:54458-80711 GCA_011038615.1 Limnodynastes dumerilii | reverse complement strand
GCAATAAAACCGTTGAACTTTAGAAGTGACAGTGCCTATTCATTAAAGCCAGCAAGTACATTATACATATATATTTAT
Source organism: Limnodynastes dumerilii (assembly GCA_011038615.1). Lineage (NCBI taxonomy): Eukaryota > Metazoa > Chordata > Amphibia > Anura > Limnodynastidae > Limnodynastes > Limnodynastes dumerilii. The sequence continues at coordinate 80,633 of WWET01001440.1, read as the reverse complement.
ATATATTTTTTAGTATTACCTTTTTTTTAAATAGTGCTGTGTTTATTTATTTATATTTACTTTTTTGGTGAACTTGGGTTCTACTGTGGGAGAAGGGGGCACTGCAGAGCCCCTCATAGACGGTAGCTACTTTATACTCTAGTAGGTTATAGATTTTTATATATTTGGTTCATTTGTATTTACATATTATTACTTATAGTGCCCATAGATATAAACATTTGAAGTAATATGTAAAAAGAGTAGTAAAAGTAAAGGTGTTTATATTGAAAATTAGAAACCTGAATTTGATCGTGTCCCTCAAAAACTGATTTCATTTCTAACATTGCTACTTCTAGCATGATTACAAGGGCATCTAGAGTTGGCCAGGCACTGAGATCACTGAGAGACAGACCATTCTGTACAATTATTTGTCAGTGTGTGGACATGACAGTTGATCTGTTACATCCTAAGAATACCTATATGGGGGACGCAACCTGCACCCCCCACCCCCTATCCAGCATATGTGCAATGCCATTGCGTAGAACAGCTATCTGAAGTGGTGCATGTAAAGTATAGTGGCCCCCAGTAGGGACATTTTAAGAAGTGAGGGGGTCCTTGTGAAAGTTTTGCACTCCTCTCCCGCTCACAGAAAATGAATTAAAAAAAAAAGAGAGAGAGAGACAGAAAAAGGACAGAGTGTGTACCACAGGGCCCCCTGTTCTGAGGGGCCCATGTGCACTGCACACTCTGCATCCATTATAGATATTGCAATGACCACCAGGCTTTTCAAGTACAGTGTTTTAATAATCGCCAGCATGGTCGGGGTGTAATTGGTTCGGGAAGGGGGGGGGTTGTAATTGGTCCTGGATCCTAGGCATGATTAGGGCTAACTTCCCTCTCTCTGAACTGATCCTAATAGCAGTGGTCGGATTGCAAAGGAATTCCAAACGATAACATTATTAGCCAGGTTTTTGGCCCATTTTGCTGGAATAATATACAAAAATAATTAAATGACATATACTTATGTGATAAATTAACCATTCAGATGGTTATTGGCTCCCTGGACAATCATCAGATGATTGACTTGATTATTGTAGTTTTTAACGAGCTTTACAGATGTTTTAATCTGTTGATCTATTGATTGGATCTTTCATCATATTTCATCAGCAATTCTCAGCATACAGCATAGTCAAAGAATGTCAATGAGTTACTTCAAGATTGTTTGAATCTGGTATATCATCTGTGATTGGAACTATGATTGTTCAGTGTATGGTCAGCTTAACACATTGCAAATATTTACTTACATTACAACACTGATGATTATTTAATACTTAGAATTTTATAGGTGTTTCCTTAATAAGTATCACAACTTATATGGATATCTGTCCCTTTTTATTCTTGCTGGCACCGATACAGAGGGGAATGTATGCCAGCTTGTGTAGTGTATCTTAGCATGACTCTGCACTGCACATATTCAGAAATGAAGAGCAAGCAATTGCGCCTTTTCAGACCTGAATGCAACTCAAGCTGGAGTGTGGGTCCCCGTAGCGAACAGCCCTATTTCGAAAGTACCGTTGGTCCCAGGCAGTCCCGGACCGGCTGGGATATCAATCGCTTATGCCTTGATGAGGCATAGCAATCAATCCCCGGAGCAACAAACACAGTGCTACGAAAGATGAGTTTGCCCCAAACCGCTCCCTAACCCAAACCCTAAGTCTCCCCCCCGCAGCCTAACCCTAAGTCCCTCCTGCAGCCTAACCCTAAGTCTCCCCCCACGTAGCCTAACCCTAAGCCCCTAGCGGCGGCGCTTCCGAAAGTGAATGGGTGAGTATGTGCATCAAATACTCACCCATTCAAAAAAAATAATTCTAGACAATAAGTAGACAATAACAAATACCTATTAGAGTCCCTTGCATTAGAATTTCATAATTCAATTGTAATACAAAAGTTATTACATTTTTGCTGGTGTAAAATATATGTTTACATTTTATTTATATTTATTCATTTTTACAGCAATTTCAGTGGGCTACATAGCTTTTTGATTACTTTGAATCTGTCTGCACCTTTAATTGCATTTTGTTAAGGGGTGGAAGGCCCAAGAACTAATGTTGCACATAGGCACACTCATTTCTTTAAATCTCCCTTAGCTGGAGGGCTTCAAATCACTGGCTCCAGATTGTCACAAAAAGGTGGTACCTACAGAGTAAAAAAAAACGCAGTCTTTATTTGGGATTCGCTGGCCGCGCAAGGTCCAGGACTTCTATTGAAGTCTGCTCTCTCCTGATTCCTGGCTGGCCTGAGCTCCATAGGTGTGCACATTGGACAGCCATATTACTCCAGCAAACATTGCACAGTGTGTGCAGTTCTCACCACAATACTCCTGCACTAACAGTTCTAGCTAGTATTTCTTTCATCATCTGTAAAGTGTGTGCAGTTTTCACCTCAATGCTCCCTGCACTACAAGCTCCAGCAATCTTTGCATGAAATCATTGTCTGCATTGTGTCCCAGCCCCAGCATTGCAAGACATCATTGCACTAAACACTGCTCAGTACTAATCGTCGCCACTGTATCTACTGCTGAAGTTCAACCATCATCTCAGTACCTACTGCTTAGTACTAAACATTTCCACAGTATCCACAGCTTAAGTAATTCTCTGTGTATCAGTCAATGAGCAATCCCAACAACCCAGGGGCTTCTAAGTCAGATCCCAGAACCTCTGATTTTGTAACAGTTTGCATTGGCCTGATTGATCCAGCTAAGGAACAGATCCCAAGGACTGAACTAGTCCACATATTGGTATAATGTATCCAAAGACAGGAAACTAATCAAGGCCAAGTGATGGAATTCTTGCAAGATTTGGCCTCTCGGTTTGACAACAGTTCAGTCCGATTGTTGCTACGCTAGGATTACTATAGTAACCCTAGCGTAACATCTGGAGGGCGCTAATAGCAACCTCCGATTCCGAGAAAGGTCTTTAAACAAATGTCATCCTGAATGTGAAAGGTCAATGTTAATACAGCAACCTAGACCCACTTCACCCTCAGCTGAGGAACCAATGAAAGTGGAAAGTGCAAAGCCAAGGTCACCTCTCTACTCAAGAATGAGAATCAGCTTTGTTTATATTGTGCAGGTCGGGAAACAGTCGCTTCTAGTTGACAGTGAGGAGGTCAATCTAGGAGCGGCTGCTTGCTCCTAACAAAGAAAAGATTTTCCCAATTATCCTTGTGTGTGCCAAAGGATCTCTGGAAGTAACAGCTATACTTGATTCTGGACCTGCAGAAAACTTTATCCATCTTAATCTGACAAAAGAATTGGCCATCCCTTTGGATCCAGTCAATCCTCCTACTCATCTTACTGCTGTAGATGGAAGTCAAATTCCTGGAGGCAGGGTTTTCTACAAGACTTCTCCTGTGACACTTCAGATTAGAGTTCTCCACTCTGAGTCAATATCATTCCTGGTTTTGCCTGAAGCTACCAGTCAAGTCATTTTGGGCTATCATGGTTACAAGAGCACAATTCCCAAGTTAATTGGACAACCCTTCAGATTCTCTCTTGGGGTTCTTCATGTCCTGACAGATGTCTTGATCGAGTTGTTTCAAAGTGTACCATTGCCACTACAAAACTTCCCGGTTTACCAGTTCGAATTTAAGGATGAATTTAGCAAGAAATCAGTTGAGACCCTACCTTCTCACCGAAAGTGGGATTGTGCCATGGAGTTAAATCCTGGGTCCTAATTTCTGCCCAAGATTGAACTTACCCATTATCCATTCCAGAAACCCAGGCAATGTCGGATTATATTCGAGAGAATGTAAAAAGAGAGGATTCATCATACCATCAGCTTCTCCTGGAGGCACAGGATTCTTCTTTGTGATAAAAAAATACGGGCGTTTAAGACAGTGTATCGATTATCGGGACCTGAATTACATCACCATTAAAAATCAATATCCTCTTACACTTTTTCCAGAATTATTTGACCGAGTCAAGGGGGCTCAATACTTCACAAAATTATATCTTCACGTGGCAAATAACCTTATTTGGATAAAAGAAGGGGGCCTATGGAAAAAAGCATTGAACACAAGGGATGGGCATTACGAATATTTAGTAATGCCCTTCAGTCTCAGTAATGCTCCAGCTGTATTTCAAAATTTCATGAACAAAATTTTTTGTGCTCTCCTGAATCAGAGAGTGGTTGTCTATTTAGACGACATTTTAATGTTTTTTTAATGACTTGTCTGCTCACCGATCCCTTGTCAAGAGGTCCTCCAGCACTTAAGAGCTAATCATTTGTTTTGTAAACTAGAGAATTGTGTCTTTGAGATGGACTCAATACCTTTCTAGGGATTAATTCTTTCTGGTTCTGAGTGAAAGATGGACCCTGAAAAAGTAAAAGCCAAAATCAATTCTCCACAACCAACTACCACTAAAGCCATTCAATGCTTCATTGGTTTCACCAACTTCTATAGAAAATGTTTTTGTGGATATTCAACCATTATCTCATCTATTACAGCACTGACAAAAAGGGGCTAATCCTTTAAAAAAGCCTGAAGAAAGTCTAAAAGTCTTCCATTAGCTTAAAAAGGCAGTGGCATTAGCACCCATCCTCAGACCAAACCTGACATCTCTGCTTCTTTCATATTTGAAGTCGATGCATCTTCAGTTGATGTAGGAGCAGTTCTTTCCCAGAAGGGTCCAGATGGGAAGTTACATCTGTGCGTATCCTTCTCTTGAAAATTCTTAATAGCAGAACCAGTTACTGGCTATGAATTTAGCCATAGCAGAGTGGAGGTATTTATTTGAGGGGGCTCAGCATCTAACCCTCATCTTCACTGACCACAAAAATCATTTTTTTTAAGGACAGCACAATGTGTAAACCCCCGCCAAGCGAGATGGGCTTTGTTCTTTTCCCTTTTCAACTTCCTGGTACAATATCATCCAGGTTATAAGAATGGTAAAGCCAGGAGCATATTAAGAAGTGAGGGTGCCCATGTGAAGGATTGGTACATGGGCCCCCCATCCCCTAAGGCCTCAACCAAAGCCCACGGCACCCCTCCCCTGCACCCATGAACCCCCCCTTCCGCAGCACCCCTGCTGGCTCATATTCATACTTACTGTAAAAACATAGATTTTGGTGCAGAGTGAGTGCCCTGTTCTGAAGGGCCCATGTGCATTGCACACCCTGCAGGGGGGCGTAGGGGGTTCTTCATGTAAAAAGGTTGAGACACACTGTATTAGTGCATTCACTTTGCAACAGAAGCACTCACACTCTTCCTAACCTCCATTTACAGTATACATTCTAGTGTACTATCTTGCACTTGCACAATGTATATGGTCATATTGAACGTGACTACTTGGCCTATTTGCAATACAAAAATATTCCTCAACCTAATAAAAGTTATCATTTAAATTAATTTCTGCTAATGCCCCTTTTTGTACATTGCTGAAATGTTTTACAAGTCGCCTACATTACATTACAGATGTTATAAACAAATACTAACATAATAAAACTCAACTATTGACATTTTGAGATTTTGACCTGTTGACATTTTAACTGTCGACATAACAATCTGCAAGGTTTTGCTTTAGGCCCTCTGGGCCTGATTCAGAGATACGATTTTATCGCTATTTAGGTGCGTATATTTAGGATCTTTAGAAATTCGCATCATTGCGCATGCGCAGTAATAGTGCAACGCCGTCTACATAGAGGTTAGGATCCTAAATTCGGTAAGCGCGGACCTGTGAATCGATCGCAAGCACTTAAGATCCGAAGTGCTATCGCAAGCACTTAAGATCTTAAGTGCTGCGAAAGTTTAAGATCTGAAGGATTTGCATGAAAATGGGCGGGGGGAGGCAGGGAGATGAGGGAAAGTGGGCGCGGGCAGACACTTAGGATCGCAAATAAACGCTACTACTTCCCTTAAGATCTGAAATGACAGCGCAGAGTTAGGGTTAGTCAATGGTGGTCTAACTTTAAGATCCGCCGCTGTTTGCAAGGGGAGTGACTGTTTATTCAGTGGGTTGTAACCTGCTCCGACCTGCCTCTTTGATGCGTATATTTGAGATCCCATCGGCAGCGGATCTCTGAATCAGGCCCTTTGTGTGTAATCGGTTGCGACTCTCCAATTTAAATATGTCTTTGATTAATACAAACTTATTTTGCACAACGTAATTTTTGAACTACTGCTAAAAGTCAAAATCTATCTATAAATCTAATCTAATCTTACATACACTTTGTCCTGTAAATGAAATGGAAACATTCATTAATGTGTAATTTCACATATATTTTGTATATTTTTTATTTTATTAATTTTGCAGTTTTCTCTGAGAGTTATTTTCAGTCCTTTCAATTGTTACCAGAAAAACCTTTTTAACAGTACAAGTTTTTTCAACATGTTTTTACTATTTTTATCCCGACTGCCTTAAGTCCTATAGTTATTCCCAGAGACAGAGAGAAAGAAAATGCAATTCATTATTCCAATCCATCTTGATTTATACTGCCAAAGGCTGCAGATCATGATTACTTAATTTATGCATCATTAAAATGTGAAGCACTCATACTTGTCAAAGCAAATTTCAGACAAGTGACTTAACTGGCTTATGAGTCATTTTCACCCTTTCTCGCCTGAAAAACGAGGTGTGGCTGTGGTGAACTCCTTCTCTGTCACAGCCTTCAATTAATTGCGCATCAAGAGATTTTAGCATTTTGTAGGTGAAGCAAAAGGCTAGAAGGTGTTGCTACACATCATGACTGTGAAGGAAAGGTGAATTCAGTCATAGTAAGGAGCAATATAAAGTCTCTAAGACATAGTGAATGGGTTTACATGATTAAATTATTAAACTAGAACACTATTTAGTGTCATTGTTTTGTTTCATTGCCTTTTCTTTCTAGTTGTATTCAAAGGTTCAGGCTTCTGGGAAAGATACATTGCGACCAATATCCAGTCATATAATGTGAAGGATGTTTAGCTTAGTGAACTATTTAAAGGGAAACTACACTTCATTGCTGTGATGCAATGGTCATGGGGGACACTGGGGATGTGGTCAGATGCTTAACATATTTAAATCATTAGGCCACACCCAAGAATACTTTTCTCACCAGAGATTGCCTTGCAATTCCATGCAATACCAGTAGAGGGTGTGCTCACCACCCTCCCCCTGATGTTGTTTTATGTGGTTACCTGTATTTTATAAATAAAGCATTACAATTTTACATGGTATATTTTAGGTAATCGAACCAGATCCAGACTTCTGATGCTGTTGTGCTGGATCTGGATTTCCATGCGGGTGAGTGGGTCCATGGAGATTTGATCTGCAGAACCTAGCTTCCTGTCCTGCCCCATTTCACAATTGGAAATGATCCGAGGACAGTCAGGGGATGCACATCAGTCCTGGAAATATAGCCCTTGTGCATGTGCTTCAGCAAAAAGTGTCCATTTAAAGACTGATAAGTCTGGATCCAGTCCAAGACCTATTATCACTGTCTGCATGCAAATTATTAAAATGATCGCCATTTATCCTAAGACATTATGGACCATATTCTCAGATCAGAATGAGTTAGGAGGGGCAGTATCCGCATCTAACTCATCTAACCTGCCCTTCAACCCCGCCTGCAGTTCCCCCCCCCCCCCCCCCCCCCCCCCCCCATTTTTAGGAACCTTATGGCACTATAGGGCTTCCTTAACTAGCCATTCGTATTTTTCTTCTTAACAAGGAAAATACGAATTTCTGATCCCTTCCCCGCGCCCTCCCTGGCTAATTTAATTCCCCCACCCCACACTCTTCTTAAAAAAGGGCAGAGGCTGCCATGGTACACCTCTTTAAATATTTAATTGTGGTCGTTAAAGACCGCATTTACTCACTCTACGTACCTAAATGGTGTTTGGTTAAGATGGATAATAATAATTAGTGACTAGTCATTCTCAAGGTTTCATTTTGGAGAGTGCCCCTTTCCCACTATGGAATCAGGTCTTACCCTACCCTATTACCAACTTTTCAATTTCTTTCTTTAACTCTTTACTTTCCACCACCCTTAGCATGACTCTGCCACTTGCTTTTTTTTCCTTTATCGCCCATCTTCTACATCTATTTTTTCAAATCTGTGATCTCAGCCTCTTGTATTTTGCATATTTGTGATATTATCCTGCAGGGGTGCCAGATGAGCGGGTTAAATGTTGCCCAGCGGTACCACCCACAGCAAGGGGTTAGACCAGAAGCATATGTAAGGTGAGACAACACACAACCTGGGATGACCGCCGTACTGTCCCTCTCTTGCTAAACAGCATGCAGGAGGTGAATGAATGCTAAACAGGGGTTAATTGTTTACTGTGTTAAGGAGAGTTTGTTTAGTGTGAACTGTGGAAAAGGGTTTACTGAGCCTTAACTGGTTGATGGATGGGGAGGTTAAATTAGTGTGAAATATTAAATTGCAGTGAACTGGAGGAATTATTTTGCCACCATCTAAACCACAGATGTTCTGGCTCTCTCTGTTATCAGTAGCACAACACGCAGCGTGATGACATGAGAAAGATCTAAGGTCTGTGACAAGGAGAATAAGTAACAGTTAGTTATGAGCAGCCAGACAACTTTTTTTAGAAAGCCTCATCCAGAAAAATGTAGCAAAAAAAGGTAAATGAAATAACTTTATCCAAAATGCCTTTTACTATTTAATAAATTATAGATTAGTTCTAGTTTTCTGGATCAAGTAATAAAAAACAGAAAGGCTGGTTTTTGTTTGAAACAGTTGCATTGTAAAATTTATCATGTAAAATATATGGCCCGTGTTCAGAGTACCGGACGTATAACATATAACGATGTTTAACGATTTTTACTACTGAGCATGCGTAGTAATTTTTTGGGGAATCTACGTATCTTTTTCTTACGTAGATTGCGTAAATGTGTTCTGAAAGATGAACTTCATCGAATATATGTTATCACCAGTGCTTTTTTATCATAGAACGCACTGGACCGGAGTTCCGGCACCTTTTTTTCGACGGATTTTCCAAGTTTTAAAAGCGGTGAATGCAAGCTGCTTGTGTGTCGAGCACGATGCATGTGTACTTCGTCCACTCTGGTTGTGATAGCACTGCTCAGCTTGTGATTGGTTGTGTGGTTGCGTGTGAGTTGATGTGAATTCCGGCACCTTTTTTCTTACAAAAAAAAGCACTGGTTGTCACTATTGTTTTTTTTTTGTTTCATTTGGTTTTATTTATGCTCTTATCCAGAACTCACATGATAAATTGTACACACAAAATAAGTTATTTCGTGTTTTAAATAATATAACAAGAAAAACGCTAAGCTCACTATTTTTTTATTTATTTCTACTTCATCAAAGGTACTTCTTTTTTAACAAAATTAAATAATTGGTTAATTTAAAGAAAAGTGTTTTTTTCTGTAGATGTTTGAAAAAGCTGTTATGTGTAATATTCATTATGTAACATCTGGTCACTGGTATGCTCTCTATATTGTCTAGGTCACTAGGGTACTCCCTATAATATAAAGGTTATTGGTGTGCTTTCTGCATTGTATAGAGATAACTGCTTGGCTGCCTATATTGTGTCCTATTAAATGGAAAAATGTTTGAAAGTCAGCAGTTAACTTATCGACTTTACTCTATCACACAGGATCGTTAACGCAACCCTTACACTAACCCAGGGCCGGATTAAGCCTTCGGGGGGCCTGGGGCACTTGAGAAAGGGGGGCCCTATGATCTAAAATTAAGACCATAGGGGTAGATCCAGAACTCCGCTTGCAATACGCTTCCCCGCGTAGCGTATTTACGTGTGCGTACTTTCTATACACTCCCCTTGTCACACCTTGTGAATGTATGTATCTTGTCCGAGATCCGCTTTCCAAACCCTACCTTAACTTTTGCCCACGTAACTGATGTCATCCGCTCACGTACGTATGAGCAACACGTAACATTTAAGCAACTAAGCACGCCCATACTGTACACTTTAAATACAAACCCCCGCCTACATAACGTATTTCAGACGTATTTTAGACTCACGTAAAATTGGCACGCCCACACGTAAAGATTTACGCTAAACATACGTGAATGGTTCACATTTACGCTACGTTACGAAGCGTAGTTTCTATGGTGCGCATGTGCAGTACTTACCAAAACGCGATTTTACGTCTAAACTCGCTCACAAGCATTGTTCTGGATTTGGCCCATAGTGTCTATGCCCGAGAGAGTCATAAAAAGTATTTGTAAATATTAAAAGGCAGTCCTACAAATTCATAAAAGAATTCATATTAGTCTGTGTCCCTTTGTGTCCATATAATAGTCTGTGCCCCATTGTGTCCGTATAATAGTCTGTGCCCCTTTGTGTCCATATAATAGTCTGTGCCCCATTGTGTCCGTATAATAGTCTGTGCCCCATTGTGTCCGTATAATAGTCTGTGCCCCATTGTGTCCGTATAATAGTCTGTGCCCCATTGTGTCCGTATAATAGTCTGTGCCCCATTGTGTCCGTATAATAGTCTGTGCCCCATTGTGTCCGTATAATAGTCTGTGCCCCATTGTGTCCGTATAATAGTCTGTGCCCCATTGTGTCCGTATAATAGTCTGTGCCCCATTGTGTCCGTATAATAGTCTGTGCCCCTTTGTGTCCATATAATAGTCTGTGCCCCATTGTGTCCGTATAATAGTCTGTGCCCCATTGTGTCCGTATAATAGTCTGTGCCCCATTGTGTCCGTATAATAGTCTGTGCCCCATTGTGTCCGTATAATAGTCTGTGCCCCATTGTGTCCGTATAATAGTCTGTGCCCCATTGTGTCCGTATAATAGTCTGTGCCCCATTGTGTCCGTATAATAGTCTGTGCCCCATTGTGTCCGTATAATAGTCTGTGCCCCATTGTGTCCGTATAATAGTCTGTGCCCCTTTGTGTCCATATAATAGTCTGTGCCCCATTGTGTCCGTATAATAGTCTGTGCCCCATTGTGTCCGTATAATAGTCTGTGCCCCATTGTGTCCGTATAATAGTCTGTGCCCCATTGTGTCCGTATAATAGTCTGTGCCCCATTGTGTCCGTATAATAGTCTGTGCCCCATTGTGTCCGTATAATAGTCTGTGCCCCATTGTGTCCGTATAATAGTCTGTGCCCCATTGTGTCCGTATAATAGTCTGTGCCCCATTGTGTCCGTATAATAGTCTGTGCCCCTTTGTGTCCATATAATAGTCTGTGCCCCATTGTGTCCGTATAATAGTCTGTGCCCCATTGTGTCCGTATAATAGTCTGTGCCCCATTGTGTCCGTATAATAGTCTGTGCCCCATTGTGTCCGTATAATAGTCTGTGCCCCATTGTGTCCGTATAATAGTCTGTGCCCCATTGTGTCCGTATAATAGTCTGTGCCCCATTGTGTCCGTATAATAGTCTGTGCCCCATTGTGTCCGTATAATAGTCTGTGCCCCATTGTGTCCGTATAATAGTCTGTGCCCCTTTGTGTCCATATAATAGTCTGTGCCCCATTGTGTCCGTATAATAGTCTGTGCCCCATTGTGTCCGTATAATAGTCTGTGCCCCATTGTGTCCGTATAATAGTCTGTGCCCCATTGTGTCCGTATAATAGTCTGTGCCCCATTGTGTCCGTATAATAGTCTGTGCCCCATTGTGTCCGTATAATAGTCTGTGCCCCATTGTGTCCGTATAATAGTCTGTGCCCCATTGTGTCCGTATAATAGTCTGTGCCCCATTGTGTCCGTATAATAGTCTGTGCCCCTTTGTGTCCATATAATAGTCTGTGCCCCATTGTGTCCGTATAATAGTCTGTGCCCCATTGTGTCCGTATAATAGTCTGTGCCCCATTGTGTCCGTATAATAGTCTGTGCCCCATTGTGTCCGTATAATAGTCTGTGCCCCATTGTGTCCGTATAATAGTCTGTGCCCCATTGTGTCCGTATAATAGTCTGTGCCCCATTGTGTCCGTATAATAGTCTGTGCCCCATTGTGTCCGTATAATAGTCTGTGCCCCATTGTGTCCGTATAATAGTCTGTGCCCCTTTGTGTCCATATAATAGTCTGTGCCCCATTGTGTCCGTATAATAGTCTGTGCCCCATTGTGTCCGTATAATAGTCTGTGCCCCATTGTGTCCGTATAATAGTCTGTGCCCCATTGTGTCCGTATAATAGTCTGTGCCCCATTGTGTCCGTATAATAGTCTGTGCCCCATTGTGTCCGTATAATAGTCTGTGCCCCATTGTGTCCGTATAATAGTCTGTGCCCCATTGTGTCCGTATAATAGTCTGTGCCCCATTGTGTCCGTATAATAGTCTGTGCCCCTTTGTGTCCATATAATAGTCTGTGCCCCATTGTGTCCGTATAATAGTCTGTGCCCCATTGTGTCCGTATAATAGTCTGTGCCCCATTGTGTCCGTATAATAGTCTGTGCCCCATTGTGTCCGTATAATAGTCTGTGCCCCATTGTGTCCGTATAATAGTCTGTGCCCCATTGTGTCCGTATAATAGTCTGTGCCCCATTGTGTCCGTATAATAGTCTGTGCCCCATTGTGTCCGTATAATAGTCTGTGCCCCATTGTGTCCGTATAATAGTCTGTGCCCCTTTGTGTCCATATAATAGTCTGTGCCCCATTGTTGCCCCCTGTGCCCCCCCCTTAATCCGGCACTGCACTAACCTCAACCCCTAACAGAAAGTGGTGACTAAGAATGAGAATGATGCATGCAGTGTCAGTCAGCAGGGGGATGAAGAGGGATGGAGGGACAGGACAGGAGAGCTAACAGGGGAGAGTAGCGGGAAGTGATGCTGGCGCAGAGACAAGGTAAGAAATATATTTATTTAAATAAAAATTATCGATTTTTATTTATTTCAGATTTATAAAGGGGTACCCCTGTCACCATAATACTTTTCTATTTACAAAATAATTGACCAATGAAATGGCCTCTCTTATGGTGCTAGCTCTATCCCTTACGATGTTATGCCCATTGCCATGGCAACCATGACTCTATAACAATCACTTGTGTGATCTCTGTATTGTATAGCAGTCACTGGTGTGCTCTCTGTATTGTATAGCAGTCACTGGTGTGCTTTCTGTATTGTGTAGCAGTCACTGGTGTGCTCTCTGTATTGTATAGCAGTCACTGGTGTGCTCTCTGTATTGTATAGCAGTCACTGGTGTACTCTCTGTATTGTATAGCAGTCACTGGTGTGCTCTCTGTATTGTAAAGCAGTCACTGGTGTGCTCTCTGTATTGTATAGCAGTCACTGGTGTGCTCCCTGTATTGTATAGCAGTCACTGGTGTGCTCTCTGTATTGTATAGCAGTCACTGGTGTGCTCTCTGTATTGTATAGCAGTCACTGGCGTGCTCCCTGTATTGTATATTAGTCACTGGTGTGCTCTCTCCATTGTATAGCAGTCACTGGTGTGCTCTCTGTATTGTATAGCAGTCACTGGTGTGCTCTCTGCATTTTACAGCAGTCACTGGTGTGCTCTTTGTATTGTATAGCAGTCACTGGTGTGCTCTCTGCATTGTATAGCAGTCACTGGTGTGCTCTCTGTATTGTATAACAGTCACTGGTTAGTTCTCTTCATTGTATAGCAGTTAGGTATATATACAGTAGTTCTTCTTATATTTGAGCAGTTGTAATCAGTTTGTCAAAGGAGTAATTTTAACATTTTTGGGGTATTGCTAGACCCTTATATTGCCAGAAATGCCCGGACCCATAGATACACCCTTGTTATTATAGTAAATCCAAACTCACTCCCCGTATTTTGTTTAACATGTTAAATCCATATTTTCATATGCCATTACGCCAAAACTATACAACTGGAGAATCCCTTATTAGCACAGACTCACTTTACATGACTTGATGGGTCACTCTGGATTGTCACAATACACAGTCTCTGACAGATGTTACTATACCGAGCAATTATAATGATATCATATGGGCAGGGCCTGATTAAGGATCTTAGCTGCCCCAGGCTAAAGTATTTATACCCCCCATAACTGCTATCACACTTACAAATACACAAAATAACATAAATGATAAACATAGTATAATAAATTTGATTATGTTTCTCTGAAATACAGAAATACAGCTTTAAATTGCTCCCAATGAAATACATAAACCTATCTTATTCTGGATCCTAATTATGACAACACGCTCACTCCCTTCTCCTGTCACATCAGGACCTGAATCCTGGGGCAGCACTCTAACCCTGCAATATACAGTACAGAAGAGAAGCACAGACCTTGACTAACACTGACACACACACACACAGACACACACACACACACACACACACACACACACACACACACACACCTGATGTCACACATATTACTGCTGTCACATGCATATACACATAACTGCCCTCTCTCTCACAAACTCACACACACACAGACACACACACACACACACACACACACACAACTGCTGACTTTGACCTTGACTAACACTGACACACACACACACACACACAGACACACACACACACACACACACCTGATGTCTCACATATAACTACTATCACATACAAATACACATAACTTCCCTCACACTCACATATACATACACACACATAACCGCCCTCTCTCTCTCTCTCTCTCACATACACATAACTGCTCTCTCTTTCTCACACACTCATATACACACACATAAACTCTATCACATACACATACCCACAGTGTTCTCCCCAGGACCCTATAACCGGGCACTCCGCCCGGCTGTTTTATGTTTACGGCCCGGCCAGTGGCTCCAGCTTTTACTCCCACTAACAGTGTCTGTCCTCTGATTAGCCATACAGGCTTTCCAGTAATGCATAACCTAGCAACAGAAAGTCTGTACAGCTTGTCAGAGAACAGACACTGTCAACCGGGACATGTCAAGGTCATGTCAGCGTAATTTACTGCATACGCCACGGAGGAGTAAAACAGAAGAAGAGGGAAGACGGCAAAAGGTAAGGTAATTATGAGAGGGGAGAGAAGTTTTTAAGGAGACAGGTTGGGGATTGAATGATTGTAGAAACACAAGGGGCAATGGGGAGACTTGATGGCTGGAGACACAGGAGGGGGAGACCAGGATTTATTTATTTTGTGAATGTGTTATAATTACTCTGTGGGTCACTAAAGCTAATGGGTCATTAATGTCACTATTGGAAGGCTAGAGACACTGAAGAGGGGAATATTGGAAGACTGTAGACACACAGGGGGGAAGATTGCATGGCCGTAGACACACAAGAAGGGGGAGATTGGACCTAGTGCAATGTCCATTTGTGGGGAGGTGTCACTGGATAATAGTAAGCACTCAGAAAGCTGCACTTGCTTTTGTATTGTGGTTACAAATATATTTTCTGGTTCTTTTTTGTATGACACTCGGTAGAAAGGTCTATTATAGGGGATAATTTTAACACAATTAAAAATGAATAAGAGCTTATTATGTAACATCTATAACTCTACTGTCAGGGATAATTTGAGTACAATTAAGAGGGTATGAAATTCAATTTATGGTATGAAAGAGGGGGCAGGTGCTACTGTATTGTATGTGACCTATTCAGGCTATTCCAGGCACAAAAAACAAGAATATAATGGCATTTTGTTGGATGCACTCATTTTTAAATCGAATAAAACATTACATTCATATTAATATTTATTAGAATTCATGATTCAGCACAGATAAAGAAAGGAAGAATATTTAAAAATTAGGCAATGTGAAAAAACTATTAGTATAAAAAATTATGCTCCAGTCTATTCTCTTATATTGGAACATGAGGATTCATTCTGATAAAGAAATTTCAATTAATATTCATTAATATGAAATGGATGTGGCAAGAACACAAAAGCTATTACAGATATATAATCAATAATAATATTAATTAATAATTGGAATTTCTCTCAGGATGAATTCCCATGTTCTGATATAATAGCTTATAACAGTTTAGACTTTTTCTTATTTCTTACTTCATTTTTTTTATATTTTGGAGTGTGTTCACAGTTAAGAGTAAATTTGCGAACTAACCTAAATGTACGCACGTGAAAAATCCACAAAACCAATTCACAGAAAATAAAGAAACCGAGTAACCACCCCCTTGTGTCATTAATGCTATGTATGGAAATAGATCTATTCTGCATATATTTAGGTACGTGTGGACTTTATTAGCTGTGAATCAGCCATGCGTTTATTTGGTTAACTTTCTTTATTAATGATGGATGTCCAATTTACAGAATGGAAATAGAATAGTGGACATTAAAAGAACATTTCAAAACAGAATACTATTAAGTTATGTAATGGGGATAAGGGAGGGACCCCCAAGGGCAATAAGGTGGGGCCATGAAGGGAAAAACAACCTTGTGTGGGGGTTCTAGTTGGTCGAGCTGCGGATTGGATTGATTGACGCTGTACCTTGTCATTAACCTGTTCCTTGCCGAGTAAACACGTTTTCGTAAGTTTGAACAAATTATCGCTTATGTGCTATTTTTCTTCCAGTGAATATTCGCGTATAATTGCGTACTGCCGCACAGGCTATTTTTGGGGTACACTTCACACTACTCGGTTTTTGCAACAATTCCAAATAGAGGAAGTAAAGAAGGTGGTTGGAAGGGAGCGGGTCAGGGTTGTGCGGGCCGTTCGGGGCAATCCCCAAAGTGAGGAAATGGAGGAGATATCAAGATGGGTAGCCTCAATGTCAAGCCATGCTAGAGTGTTTGGAGGAGCAAAGGAGGCTGCTATCTGGCTCAATTGAGAAGCCCAGTAATAGGCTTTAAAATCTGGGAAGCCTCTACCTCCATTTATTGTTCCACACAAATTTGGAGACATCAGTTTGGAAGTGGGAGAAGACAGATGGAGGGATCTTAACAGGTAGGGTTTGAAAAAGGTAAAGAAGTTTGGAGAGAGTGTTAATTTTAGCAGCAATGGGCCTGATCCAGACCTACGACCGCAAGCGATCGTACGCCGGTCGGGAGCGTAAAAACGGGAGAAAAAACGCACTGCGCATGTGCAATATGACAACTTCCGGTCGTCCGAAGACCTATCTACCAATCTATGTATCTACCTATCTATGTATCTATGGGCCTGATCCAGACCTACGCCCGCAATCGATCGTACGCCGTTCGGGAGCGTAAAACCGGGCTAAAAAACGCACTGCGCAGAGGTGGGGATAGCAAATTGTATTGTACAGTATGGGCGTGCTAAGCCCCGTACGACCAGCGTATCGGTACGAAAATTCGCACGGGCGCTTGAAAAAGTTAGGGTAGGGTTCAGCCGCCGTAAGTCGGTACAATCAATGGGAGTGTCATGGGCATGAAAGTTTATACGCCCGGGCGAACATACGCTACGCTGGCGGACGTAGGTCTGGATCAGGCCCAATGATCTTGCCCAGCCACAAAATAATAAGGGGTTTCCAGATTTGAAGGTCAGAGCAAAGTTTGCAAAACAGGTGAGGGAAGTTGGCCATATAGAGGGAATAGTAGGAGTCGGTGATATAAACTCCCGGGTTCTTAGAAGCCTTTTGCCTGATGACAGTGAATTGCAAAAATCGGAGTAACCCCATTATCTATGATACTGACTCTGGAGGCTTATCTCATTGGTTAAGAGACTTTCCAAGCCTAACTGTAGAGACACTTCTTAAAACCCTATATACCTCCAGACATATACTCCCATCCAGTTGGTATATGGAATAAATATTTATCTCAGAACTTACTTAACCCTTTAATAATCTTATGCCTTGGGGTAAACTGACTCCAATCTTTGCAATAGATGTCATGAACCTAATGCAGGGCTGCTCCACTGCCTCTGGGATTGTCCTTTTGTAAAATATTTTTGGATTCAGGTTCGCAGATTTGCTTTAAATTCATTGGTTTCCCATATCCCATTCATACCAGAGTGGGCAATATTGGGAGTGGTACCTAGAAACCAGACGGTCTGCAGGGGGGCTAGGCATTTATTGTTGGCTAGAGGTGCGGCATCCAAAAAAAACATGCTCCAGACATGGAATCAGTGTTCTCATAGAAATCCTTGAGTTTCAAATAAACTTTAAGCTCTAATTAAGTTCACTTTATTAGATTAATAATCAAAAATTGGAACTTTCTTAATCTGTAAACTGTTTGACACTGCAAAGTTATAAATGAAAAACTACCACTGTTATTTGTATAGAGAGTAATCCCTCCTAAATTCTGTTCAGCTTTACCTTACTATTGTTTGTATGACCTATAGTCATGTTTTATGTAATACAGCTATTTATATAGGAAGCACTCATTCATGTTGTTGTATACTATTTGTGTACCATGTCTTAATAAAAAACAATGTTTAAAAATAATACAACTTTAAATACTAAAAATCAGTTTCATAAACATTAAAAAAATGTTATTTTAAATATGATAAACAACAAAAACAACCAATACAGTTAAATAAGTAAATCTAATGGTGTTTGGTTACTAAATTTAAATTAATAAAATATCTTTAAAAAAATAAAACCAAAAAAACCTAAGGTTTTGCACTAAATGTAAAATATCAGCATATATATAAATGAGTTTTTATTTAATTCATTTAAATAAAAACACATCTTTTGATTATAAACACGCAGCAGGTGTGGCCTCCACTAAGTAAGTGATGACACATGGCCTCACACTAAACAATATGGTTCATCAACTTCCGAGTGGTCGAAGGCTACCTTAACTTCTCTCGTGCATATGTTAGTTTACGCAAGCCACTCCTACTTGTGAATTAGTCCAAACTCTGTTGGAATGCCCATATTATACATTAGTAGCCCATCTGCTGCTCAGTTGCATTAAGTGTCTTGTCCCTCTAGCCATGCATGCGGGACTTGTTCCGTGCCGATGTGTGCATCAGTCCTAAGTCTGATGTCCGTGTTTGTGAATAGTCGGCCATGGTTTATGTGCGTATATTTCATACTGACATCCAGTGTGGTTTGCACCCTCTGCACCCCTCCTGTGACACCACTACACACACACCCCCACACACAATCTCACCCACACTGTTATTACATACACGTGCACATAACTGCTCTCTCTGGGGCTGATTCAGAGATGCGATTGCGAAAAGATCGCAAATATACGCATCTAATGTTAGATCTTAGCAGGTTCCAGCCCACTGCATAAAAGAGTACTCCCCTTGGCAACAGCGGTGGATATCGGGCGTTGCCATAGCAACGACGGGCAACGTCTGCCCGGAGCATGCGCAGACCTGCTGAAAAGCCGATCTTACGCTTATGCCCGGCGTCCTAGCGACGGCGGGCGTTGTTCTGGATCAGGCCCTAAATCACAAAATGATGCACACATTGGCGGACAGCAGACTCCTCATTCTGCGCATGAACTGACTAGCAGTTTCCTCCAACATCATTTTACAGCATACAGCGCATAGCAAGAAAATCAAATCACGGACCTGCTTTCTGTGTCGGGTTTACATTGTCTAGATGTTAGACTATATTTAACATTCAAAGAGTGTCTAGACTAAACACAAAAAGTCCCTTTTCCTGCAGTGATCAGCAACATGACTACTTGTTTTGTATGTGCAAGAGTATTGGAAACAAGTTTATTATAGCCATTTTTCACTAATTAAAATCTATAGAGTCTTTATGAAACACATAATCACATGTTGAAGCTGAAATGGAATATAGATTATTAAAGTAGCCTAGCAATAGAATTGCTAAATAGGTACAATTTGAGAAAAGGCCAGTCATTAATTACATTTTATCAATACATTTTTAGGCTATTACTACAATGAATAAGCTTTGCAGTAGCTTGATGTGTGATCTGACATTGGCATTAGCACAGCTGCCTGTAGTCAAGCATTCGAATTCCCACTAGCAATTGTTATGGGAGGTCGTGAACTTTTGTAACAATCCCTTCCATACTAACACCTCAAATGACATGACTGGTTTCTGCCTTCTCTTCTCTCTAATAGTCAACGGCGAACTAACAATAGGAGCCGTCACCCTCAGTTTCTAGTGCTGTAATGAATTGAATAAGTGTTAAACTGCTAGAGAGTTCATGAGACAAAGGCATTTCTACATATACAGTGTATTTGCAGGTAAATATTCTTTTTTTTCTTCTGGCAGATGCAAATCTAAGTGACAAATAATAAATAGAAGTCATATGGGACCTAACCCAGATATTATTTTCTCAAGCTTCCCTGGGTTTCAGTCTGAATTGCAGTCGCTTTTACATACTGTATGGCACATGCACACATCTGTACAAATTCTGCATACCCTTATGGTCGCAAAATACAGGCTCTCTATCATAGAAATTGGAAAATGCCCCTTTTGCCCCAGTCTATAGTTTCCATCTAGGTAATCTGTATCATACGTGGCACTCTCAGTCTTACGTATGATGCAAATAAATCAATCCTTTATTTCCAACATTTCAGAGACATGGCGATCTCTATCATCAAACAATTTCTCATGCACGGCACTCCAAAAGACAAGAGTATTTCCACTGCTGCGCTCACTCAGCTAAAAATAACTTAAATATCAACCTCCATATGAGTGGCACTCAGAGATTTTGTGGCACAAGTAAAGACACTTTATAGTTAGATTTAACAACTAAGTGACTTTATTTTGCATCACAAAAGGACACTCATATGCATACCTCCCAACTGTCCCGATTCCAGCGGGACAGTCCCGCTTTCGGGGGACTATCCCGCTGCCCCCCCCGCCCCACAACTTGTCCCGAGAGACCAGAATCTCGGGACAAAGTTTTTTTTTGTTTTTTTTTTGTATATGCGGCAGGGCTTTTCCAGCACAGTACAGGTAATACAGGGCTCCCATAGGAGCCCTGTATTACCTGTACTTCCGCACCACGTGACTCATCAGAGAGGGAGAGACGGAGAGACAGCTGGACAGCGCCGCGGAGGAAGACACCAAAAGGTAAGTAATTGAAAAGAAATAATTAAGAGGCAGATATGAATGGCTGGGCATAATAAAGGGGCAGAAATGGATGACTGGGCATAATAAAGAGGCAGCTATGGATTGCTGACCATAATAAGAGACAGATATGGTTGGCTGGGCATAATAAAGAGACAGATATGGATGGCTGGGCATAATAAAGAGGCAGATATGGATGGCTGGGCCAAATAAAGGGGCAGAAATGAATGGCTGAGCATAATAAAGAGGCAGATATGGATGGCTGGGCATAATAAAGAGGCAAATATGGATGGCTGAGCATAATAAAGGGACAGAAATGGATGTCTGGGCATAATAAAGGGGCAGATATGGATAGTTGGACATAATAAAGGGGTAGATATGGATGGCTGGGCATAAAGGGGCAGATATGAATGGCTGGGTATAATAAGGGGCAGATATGGATGGCTGGGTATAATAAGGGGCAGATATGGATGGCTAGGCATAATAAGGGGCAGATATGGATGGCTGGGCATAGGAAGGGGCAGATATGGATGGTTGGGCATAATAAAAAGGGGCAAATATGGATGGCTGGGCATAATAAAAAGGGACAGATATGGATGTCTGAACATAATAAAAAGGGGCTGATAGGGATGGCAGGACAAATAATAAAGGGGCAGACATATACTAGGGGCACACATTTAATAAAGGGGCAGACATATGGGGACTAGACAAATAATAAAGGAGCAGGCATATGGAGACTAGACAAATAATAAAGGGGCAGGCATATGGAAGCTGGCAAATAATGAATGGGACAGACATGGAGACGGACATATGGCTGTTTAGAGAAATAATAAGGTGCAGACATATGGATGGCTGAATTAATAAAATGGTCAGGCACTAGACCCGCCGCGGTGTAAGACACACCCACTTTCCCCAGACACGCCCACTGGCAGGTACATGACACACCCCCTCTACCATTTTGCAAAATTTTGTCCCTCTTTCCAATTCTCAAATGTTGGGAGGTATGCAATATACCTTCTCTGCTGGATTAGACTACTAGAGTGTGAGGACATATATCAATTGTTTGCTAACATGCCACATCCACCCCAGCTCACAATTTTTTTTAATCACATTTGGGGTCATATTTACTAAGCTGCGGAAAAGGAAAAGCGGAGATGTTGCCCATAGCAACCAATCAGATTCTAGCTCTCACTTTCCTATGACATATGTCTGGGAAGAATGTTTTGTTACAATAATAATACATTTATTTAGCATCTTAGTTCATTTTCATGGTGAATAAATTGTATAAGTCAAAAATGAATGTTCACAATAACAAAGTTTAAATAATATATTATCATATAATACATACTACTGTATATATATAAATATTTCTCTAAACTGTATCGATAAAAACTGATTTCTGATGTCATTTTTATATAGTGTTTTAATATAATTGAATAAAGGTAGTAGTGGCACTGCTTTTATTTTTTTATATAATTAATGTATAATTATTTTTATTAACATCAAAAAGTATTTTGGATAAATTAGATGCAAGAATGTAAGAATATAGTAGAAAAAAATAATTTTTAGAACAAGCCAGGCCAGTGTAATCCTGAAAGGCAACATTGGGAAATATAGTCATGCAGCTACTGGCTTACTTGTGAAGCTGGGGTGATCCAATCAGGTGTTGCGATGCTAGGAGGTAGTTCTGTGTTTCCATAACAAGATGGAATGTCAGGCTTCTTGTTTGATTGAAGATCTTCCCTTCCCCCCTCTGTTAAAGTGTTGGGCTTATTTAATTGTAATGATTTCTGTTGAGAGTTGCTGCAGGTTAGGCTGCCCTGAGCATGGGAGGGGCTTGGGCAAAGTATCTTTGGGCCCCCACACCCTCTTCACCTGGCACATGCATAGGTCTGTGCATTTGCAGAATGACCATGAAAAGGCGCTGATTGCCTGCAGCTGATAAGTCATTTGTAAACAACCTCAGCTGACAGTCACCAACTTCAGTCACAGACAGGGGATGATTGGCAATAGGGCTTACAGGGAATTTTCCATCTGGAGGCCACTCAGCATCTCCTAATTTATTTGAAGAAGACTAGGATGCTGACTGTCATGGTTGGTGGTTGATAAAATTATGTCTGTACAGAACAGAGATCAATTGAATATTGTATGAATTGGGTGGTGGTCACTAAGATGCTTTATGTTCCAGACGGTGGTCACTAGGATGCTCTGTGTTTTGAGTGGTGCTCACTACACTACTGTATGTATTGGGTGGTGGTAACTAGGATGCTTTATGTATTGGGTGGTGATAACTAGGAAGCTGTAGGTCCCCCCGCCCTCCAGGAGTAACGTGAGCGTTGGGACGCTGGAGGACGTCCCCTCCAGCGTCCCAACGGCGCTACTATGGACGCCCGATCGTAGATGCGCATTAGAGCTACGGCCGCCGTACTAGCGATGGCGGCCGTAGCTCAGGATCAGGCCCCTAGGGTCCAGTGACTACCTGCATTGCATAGAGGTCACTATAAATCTCTTTATTGGAATGTGAAATAGTAGTCAGTAGATGTTGTCTTTGCTTGTAACTCTTTTACATAACACACTTAATTGGCAATACATAACCCAGCCCCCATATCATGTATTTTTCACTGCTTTTAATATATATTTCTTTATTCTGTACTAATCCAGTTTACATTTATTTTTGACTCCACGTATAGTGAGATCACCCACATGGGGCCTGCTGCAGATTTTTATTCAGGGGCACTTAACGTTCCCAATCCGCCCCCGGTCACAGAGCTGGGGCCACCTGCTACAGTATTTTAGAAGGGCCTGTGATGCTGCTACTACTCCCAGCATCATATAGAGATCCATATCACATTACTAATATACTGTAGCAGACAGCCACATCTCTGTGACTAAAGCTGGTGGGACCCACTTCAAACGCCATAGGCTGCAGATTGTGTGAGAGACTTAACTTCACTTGGTATTATATCCTTCTCATAGTAAGGTTTTTGCCGCATTTGCTGTTGACCCGAAGAAGATGAGTGGACTCAGGACTAGTAAACGTTCTGTATAGCTCTGGTCATTAGCAAAATATCCTAAGCATAAGAAAAGTGCCTTTATATTGTAGCTTTCATGCAGTTTATTTTCTTATGCTTGGTTACTGCATTGCATTGCTTTCTTCCTGACGCATCTCTAATTATAATAAATAAAACAAATTACTTCAATTAATATTCACTATTATGGTAATTCGTGTCCACTTATTTGCTGGACATCATGGGTGGAGCAGTCTCCACCTTGGGTTTTTATAGTCAAAATGGGGCTGATCCAGAGGCGCGTGCAAAGCTGCAAGCAGCGCGGATGCTGTAAATGCGGATGCATCCTCAGAAGACTGAGCACCACAGCACCTGGAGATGACTATAAAAGTACCGTACATCGCTCATGGGTGCAAAGCAGACAAGCTCAATGCTATGTGACCCTGTGGGCCCGATTCAATTTACCGCGAGGCTTGGTCACGGTGCATTTTACATTGCGGATTTAAAAATGATTATTGGCGCACTTCTCGCTTATTCCCGTCTTCGTGGACAATGCATGGGGCCCTATATGTTTCCCGAGCACATTGTATTGTATACCGTAATTGGGGATTATAAATGGTGTGAGGGCTTCAGTCACAGTGCAAATATAATAAAACAATATAAAAAATGAATTTAGTGATCAAAAACTATGAAACTATTCATTTTTTTTATTACTGTATATACAAAATATTTTACAATTCACCATTGCTCCAACGGCAATTTCATAACTTCTGCAATGTGTGGATGGGGTGCACTTCCTTGGGTCTGCCCTTACTGGGCATTGCCTACGTCTAATCCCCTTCCAATCCATGACTCGTCTTTCAGGAGTTAAGCGGACACAGCTCAAATTGTGTTGGGGTCTGAATCAGCCGCGATTATGTGCGCATTTTTTCTGCGTATGAGCAATACAAAATCACGCAGAACCGCACTAAGCAACCTGGCGTAAACTCCCCTCTGGATCAGCCCCTGTCTGTTTTCTAGTGTACCAGGTAAATTGAAGTTTGTCCACAGTTGTATATTTCCAATACAAAGTTATCACTGTAGTCTTGATCAAATATTGTGTTTTCTTTATCCTTTCACTTCTTCTTTGTATGTTGTATTTTCCTGGAAACTCCGCTATTGGATGCTAAACATAATAGTGAATTGTTCTAAATGTAATTGAAATGAGATGGCTGAATGGATCATGAAAAGATAAAGGAAATTAAAATGATAAAACATAGTAAGCCTTTTACTTGCTCATAAATTTGTCTCATACAAAATAAGACAACAGAAGCTATTTCCTAACAACCTATAACAGTGAAAATCTGCATTAACAAATCAAATATTTGTGCTCGTTAGTCTAACCTGTGCAATGTAATTGCTGATTAGCTTCTCTGGGTTACTTACTGTGTCTGCACATTTGCTATTTTTAAAATAATGAGCTAAAAAATAAAAATAAAAATTATTCACTACATTTTATATTTAACAGTCTATAAAATTATAATATGTCTGTTTCCATGAGTACAGTAAATGTGGAATATATTTCATAAGTATATATATCATACATGCCAACACTTCCTGGACTCCCAAGCAGGGGCGGCTCTAGGCGAAATTTTGAAGGGGGGCCCCATCAAACAATATCACATTAAAATAAAATAATTTTTAGTTTACACAGTCTACAATAGCAAAAATCACAACAAAAGTGTGTGCTATTCAGTTAAATAAATCACTCATTCCCCATCATGTGCATCCATTCCCCCTCAATATTCCCCATCATGTACATCCAGCCCCCCTCCGTATTCCCCATCATGTGCATCTAGCCCCCCTCAGTATCCCTATCATGTGCCTCCAGCCCCCCCTCGGGATTCCCCATCATGTGCCTCCAGCCCTCCTCAGTATTCCCCATCATGTGCCTCCAGCCCCCCTCAGTATCTCCCTTCATGTGCATCCAGCCCCCCTCAGTATTCCCCATCATGTGCATCCAGCCCCCCTCAGTATTCCACATTATATGCCTCCAGCCTCCCTCAGTATTCCCCATCATATGCCTCCAGCACCCCTCATTATTCCCCACCATGTGTCTCCAGCCCCCTCAGTATTCCCCATTATGTGTCTCCAGCCCCCTCAGTATTCCCCATCATGTGCCTCCAGCCCCTCTCATTATTCCCCATTATATGCCTCCAGCCCCCCTCAGTATACCCCATTATGTGCCTTTAGCTCCCTCAGAATTCCCCATCATATGCCTGCAGTTACCCTGCTCTCAAGTATTTCCCATAATATGCCTCTAGTTCCCCTCCCTCCCCGGAATTCCCCATAATATGCCTTCAGTCCCCCCC
>WWET01001440.1:21112-35079 GCA_011038615.1 Limnodynastes dumerilii | reverse complement strand
TTTTTATAGACAAGGGTACCGATCCTGAGGAATGGCTGACGGGGGAATTACGTACAGCTCGTACGTAATTCCCCTGTATTGAAGGTTGTGCACATGCGCACAACCTTCTTACGATGCTGTCACGGTCGGCGTACATAACGAAAGTCATAAAGGTTAAGGTAGGAATCTAGAGCACTCCCCGCTATGATGCCGGCCGCAATGACCTCGGGCGCCCGTAAGGCACCCATAGGTCTGGATCCAGTCCAACATTAGTAAAATGTTAACTTTTAAACTACCTACTTCTTGTAACTTTTACATTTTAAGAATTTAATATAATACCTTATTATTAAATAAAACTACGAAGCAAATACATTAAGCGCTTGTTTTTGGAAAATCTATTTTATTTATATTCAATTCTTAAAATGTAAAAGTTACAAGAAGTAGGTAGTGTAAGAGTTTACATTTTACTAATGTTGGACCGGATCCAGACAAATGGGCGCCTTACGGGCGCCCGAGGTCATTGCGGCCAGCATCATAGCGGGGAGTGCTCTAGATTCCTACCTTAACTTTTACGACATTCGTTATGTACGCCGACCGTGACAGCATCGTAAGAAGGTTGTGTGCATGTACACAACCTTCAATAACATAATGGCTGACTACACAGCACACTTACCAGTGCCCACATAATGGCAGTACAATTCATACAACAACATAAGTGTATGACTTTCCACACATATAGGATACTAGCAGAGACACCAGAGGCCGGATTTACTAAGCTGCGTGTTTAGAAAAGTGGAGATGTTGCTTATAGCAACCAATCATATTCTAGCTCTCACTTTCCTATTACATACTAGAGAATGTCAGCTAAAATCTGATTTGGTTGCTATGGGCAACATATCCACTTTTCCAAATCTGGCCCTATAAATTGTAAATGTACAGCTTGGCAAAACCATGCTAAATTGCATGAAATAAAATAACTGAAATAAACCTGTCTTTAGAATTGAGTTGAAAAGTGACATCTCTATGCTTTAAATAAACGCTGTTTAATATTTCAGTTCAATTAGAAAAAGAACAGCTTTCTCCCTGATGCAGTTGCCGCTTCCAGCACTGATACAGCGCACAGTTGAATGGCTGCTATATCAGTGCCAGAAATAGTATGAAAATAGAAAATTACTATTGGGAGCGGGTAGAATGTAGAAATTCCCCTATTTCGACAATTATCCGTTCCCAATAGCTGGTAGATTAGGTTAGGCTGCTGCACATGGAGGGATGAGGTTTGGGTCCTACAAAGGGAAAGTTAGGGCTAGGCTTCATGACAGAAACTTTTAGGGTTAGGCTGCTAAAAGGGGAAGGTTAGGGTTAGGCTGTGTGACAGGGAAGGTTAGGGTTAGGCTGTGGGACCGGGAAGGTTAGGGTTAGACTGTGTGACAGGGAAGGTTAGGGTTAGGCTGTGGGACAGGGAAGCTTAGGGTTAGGCTGTGGGACAGGGAAGGTTGGGGTTAGACTGTGGGATAGGGAAGGGTAGGGTTGGACTGTGGTATAGGGAAGGTTAGGGTTGGGTTGTGGGACAGGGAAGGTTAGGGTTAGACTGTGGGATAGGGAAGGGTAGGGTTGGACTGTGGTATAGGGAAGGTTAGGGTTGGGTTGTGGGACAGGGAAGGTTAGGGTTAGTTAGGCTGTGAGACAGGGTGGGATTGTGTTAGGCTGTGGGACAGGGAAGGTTAGGGTTAGTTAGGGTGCAGGACAGGGGGAGTTAGGGTTAGGCTGTGGGACAGGGAAGGTTAGTGTTAGGCTGCGGGACAGGGACGGTTAGGGTTAGTTAGGCTGTGGGACAGGGAAGGTTAGTGTTAGGCTGCAGGACAGGGAGAGTTAGGGTTAGGCTGTGGGGCAGGGAAGGTTAGGGTTAGTTACGCTGTGGGACAGGGAAGGATAGTGTTAGGTTATGAGACAGGGAAGGTTAGGGTTAGTTAGGCTGCAGGACAGGGGGAGTTAGGGTTAGGCTGAGGGACAGGGAAGGTTAGGATTAGTTAGGCTGTATGACAGGGAGAGTTAGGGTTAGGCTGTGGAACAGGGTAGGATAGTGTTAGGTTGTGCGACAGGGAAGGTTAGGGTTAGTTAGGGCGCAGGACAGGGGGAGTTAGGGTTAAGCTTTGGGACAGGGAGAGTTAGGGTTAGGCTGTGGGGCAGGGAAGGTTAGGGTTAGTTAGGCTGCAGGACAGGGGGAGTTGGAGTTCGAAAAAAACTTTTTTTTCTTTTATATTAATATATTTCTACCAGTCACTTCTATATTTATGTCGATATTATTTAGGGCTAAGCTGCGTGACAGGAACTGTTAGGGTTGAGCTGCTAAAAGGGGAAGGTTAGGGTAGGGTTGGGTTGTGGAACAGAGAAGGTTAGGGTTAGGCTGTGGGACAGGGAAGGTTAGGATTGGGCTGTACGACAGGGAAGGTTAGGGTTAGACTGTGTGATAGGGAAGGTTAGGGTTAGGCTGTGTGATAGGGAAGGTTAGGGTTCGCTGTGGGACAGGGAAGGTTAGGGTTACTCTGTGGGATAGGGAAGGTTAGGGTTGGGTTGTGGAACAGAGAAGGTTAGGGTTAGGCTGTGGGACAGGGAAGGTTAGGATTGGGCTGTACGACAGGGAAGGTTAGGGTTAGACTGTGTGATAGGGAAGGTTAGGGTTCGCTGTGGGACAGGGAAGGTTAGGGTTACTCTGTGGGATAGGGAAGGTTAGGGTTGGGTTGTGGAACAGAGAAGGTTAGGGTTAGGCTGTGGGACAGGGAAGGTTAGGATTACAATTAGGATTAAGGGAAGGTTAAGGTTAGGCTGTGGGACAGGGAAGGTTAGGATTAGAATTAGGATTGAGGGAAGGTTAAGGTTAGGCTGTGGGACAGGGAAGGTTAGGATTACAATTAGGATTAAGGGAAGGTTAAGGTTAGGCTGTGGGACAGGGAAGGTTAGGATTAGAATTAGGATTGAGGGAAGGTTAAGGTTAGGCTGTGGGACAGGGAAGGTTAGGATTACAATTAGGATTAAGGGAAGGTTAAGGTTAGGCTGTGGGACAGGGAAGGTTAGGATTAGAATTAGGATTGAGGGAAGGTTAAGGTTAGGCTGTGGGACAGGGAAGGTTAGGATTACAATTAGGATTAAGGGAAGGTTAAGGTTAGGCTGTGGGACAGGGAAGGTTAGGATTAGAATTAGGATTGAGGGAAGGTTAAGGTTAGGCTGTGGGACAGGGAAGGTTAGGATTACAATTAGGATTAAGGGAAGGTTAAGGTTAGGCTGTGGGACAGGGAAGGTTAGGATTAGAATTAGGATTGAGGGAAGGTTAAGGTTAGGCTGTGGGACAGGGAAGGTTAGGATTACAATTAGGATTAAGGGAAGGTTAAGGTTAGGCTGTGGGACAGGGAAGGTTAGGATTAGAATTAGGATTGAGGGAAGGTTAAGGTTAGGCTGTGGGACAGGGAAGGTTAGGATTACAATTAGGATTAAGGGAAGGTTAAGGTTAGGCTGTGGGACAGGGAAGGTTAGGATTAGAATTAGGATTGAGGGAAGGTTAAGGTTAGGCTGTGGGACAGGGAAGGTTAGGATTACAATTAGGATTAAGGGAAGGTTAAGGTTAGGCTGTGGGACAGGGAAGGTTAGGATTAGAATTAGGATTGAGGGAAGGTTAAGGTTAGGCTGTGGGACAGGGAAGGTTAGGATTACAATTAGGATTAAGGGAAGGTTAAGGTTAGGCTGTGGGACAGGGAAGGTTAGGATTAGAATTAGGATTGAGGGAAGGTTAAGGTTAGGCTGTGGGACAGGGAAGGTTAGGATTACAATTAGGATTAAGGGAAGGTTAAGGTTAGGCTGTGGGACAGGGAAGGTTAGGATTAGAATTAGGATTGAGGGAAGGTTAAGGTTAGGCTGTGGGACAGGGAAGGTTAGGATTACAATTAGGATTAAGGGAAGGTTAAGGTTAGGCTGTGGGACAGGGAAGGTTAGGATTAGAATTAGGATTGAGGGAAGGTTAAGGTTAGGCTGTGGGACAGGGAAGGTTAGGATTACAATTAGGATTAAGGGAAGGTTAAGGTTAGGCTGTGGGACAGGGAAGGTTAGGATTAGAATTAGGATTGAGGGAAGGTTAAGGTTAGGCTGTGGGACAGGGAAGGTTAGGATTACAATTAGGATTAAGGGAAGGTTAAGGTTAGGCTGTGGGACAGGGAAGGTTAGGATTAGAATTAGGATTGAGGGAAGGTTAAGGTTAGGCTGTGGGACAGGGAAGGTTAGGATTACAATTAGGATTAAGGGAAGGTTAAGGTTAGGCTGTGGGACAGGGAAGGTTAGGATTAGAATTAGGATTGAGGGAAGGTTAAGGTTAGGCTGTGGGACAGGGAAGGTTAGGATTACAATTAGGATTAAGGGAAGGTTAAGGTTAGGCTGTGGGACAGGGAAGGTTAGGATTAGAATTAGGATTGAGGGAAGGTTAAGGTTAGGCTGTGGGACAGGGAAGGTTAGGATTACAATTAGGATTAAGGGAAGGTTAAGGTTAGGCTGTGGGACAGGGAAGGTTAGGATTAGAATTAGGATTGAGGGAAGGTTAAGGTTAGGCTGTGGGACAGGGAAGGTTAGGATTACAATTAGGATTAAGGGAAGGTTAAGGTTAGGCTGTGGGACAGGGAAGGTTAGGATTAGAATTAGGATTGTGATGGTTAGGCTGTGGGATATGGAAGGTTACGATTAGACTTTCGGACAGGGAAGGTTAGGGTTGGACTGTGGTATAGGGAAGGTTAGGGTTGGGTTGTGGGACAGGGAAGGTTAGGGTTAGTTAGGCTGTGGACAAGGGTAGGTTAGGGTTGGGTTGTGGGACAGGGAAGGTTAGGGTTAGTTAGGCTGTGGAAAAGGGTAGGATAGTGTTAGGCTGTGGGACAGGGAAGGTTAGTGTTAGTTAGGCTGCAGCTCAGGGAGAGTTAGGGTTAGGCTGTGGGACAGAGAAGGATATAGTGTTAGGCTGTGGGACAGGGAAGGTTAGGTTTATCCTGTGGAACAGGCAGAGTTAGGGTTAAGCTGTGGGACAGGGTAGGCTAGTGTTAGGCTGTGGGACAGGGAAGGTTAGGGTTAGGCTGTGGGACAGGGAAGGTTAGGGTTAGGCTGTGGGACAGGGAAGGTTAGGGTTAGTTAGGCTGTGGGACAGGCAGAGTTAGGGTTAAGCTGTGGGATAGGGTAGGCTAGTGTTAGGATGTGGGACAGGGAAGGTTAGGGTTAGCTGGTGTGCAGGACAGGGGAGTTAGGCTGTGGGACAGGGAGGGTTAGGGTTAGGCTGTGGGACAGGGAATGTTAGGGTTAGTTAGGCTGTGGGACAGGGTAGGATAGTGTTAGACTGTAGGACAGGGAAGGTTAGGGTTAGGCTGTAGGACAGGGAAGGTTAGGGTTAGTTATGCTGCAGGACGGGGGGAGTTAGAGTTCGATAAAAACATTTTTTTTAATATTAATATATTTCTACCAGTCAGTTTTATATTTATGTTGATATTCTTTACTGTAGCACCGACCTTTTACTCCTATTGATGATGTATTTTAATTTTTTAAGCAATATAAATGAGGGGGGGCATCATTTCTTGCAATTGTCCTGACCACTGCAATATGCTGCTGTCGAGGTGCAAATTTGCTCTTCTTTTGCTCCTATCTTCCCCGTTCCTCATCTCGTCACAGAAAAAAAAAGAAAGAAATTGGAAAAAACTTTGGCACTGCATAAAAAATCTACATATCTGAAAATAATTCCCTTCTTTTTGCTGTCATTCTCTTCACATTTTCCATCCATAGCAGCTGTCTACCATTGCCTTATTTTAGGTGCAGTTCTGCAGGGAGGAATTTTTATTTGTTTTGCTTTAAACATAGACGTATTAATGCCTTGTTAATGTCTAATTAACAGCAAATTATTTGGTGCTAAATGATTAAGTAATTAGTGTCATTAAATAACTATGTCAGTGAACACTTCTTTGCAGATGTTATTTACGGGATGTCTCAATGAAATAAGCCTTAATGAAAGCACAAATATTAGAACAAAACAACATAAACGATAATGGGCTTTATTTACAAAGCTCCGATCTCTTCATTTTCAGGTTTGATTTTCATGTGAAAATGGCCATTATCGCATCAAAATGAAGAGGTTCGTATTACAAAGCATTGATTGCCATGGAAAACTGCTTTTGCACTGCGTTCAATGTTGACGTTGCACCTTCCCGCTGGACCGTCCTTCTCAATGTGGGCCGGCAGTTATATTTACAGACCGTCGGAGGGGAGTTTGCTCTGACAGTAACAATAGTGCTATCTGATGGAGTTCTTACAAAAATTCCAGCATCTCCTTATATACTTCCATTTTACTTCCAAGGTAGATATATATGAGGAGACTGCTAGAATACATATGCTTGTAGATAATAATAAAAAAAAATAAAACAATTTTTTCTACATTTTTTATAAACAAACAACACAGTAATCACAAACACGCACACATGCAATCGCACACGCACACATGAAATCGCACACGCACACATGCAATCGCACACGCACACATGCAATCGCACATGCACACATGCAAACGCACACGCACACACGCACACATGCAATCGCACACGCACACATGCAATCGCACATGCACACATGCAATCGCACACGCACACATGCACACATGCAATCGCACACGCACACATGCAATCGCACACATGCAATCGCACACGCACACATGCAATCGCACACGCACACATGCACACACACACACGCACACACACACTTATAAATAATTTACGGTATATATTTTGCCCACTGGAATCACCAATGGTGTTTCTTGTTCCTATGAAGAAGGAATACCAATGATTATTCCACTGGGTAATAAACACCATTAGCTGCACTACAAGGGATCTTGTGAGACCTGCTACCCCCATACAGCCTGTCTTTGCACTCTGGATTCAAATCATGGAACTATTTCCTCCTAAGCTTCTGTAGTATTAGAGATAGAGTTTTGCACAACCTACAGATGTTCAAGTCATACACTCCTGTACATGTATCTATATATGGGAGTGTTTTAGTTCCTGAAGAATCCTTCCATGGACTTTTCTTCGAGAATCCATAGTGTATATTTCCATACAACAGTTATGTATGCAGTTTTCAATGCTTCTCACAATATATGCATTCAGTGCCCTGGTTTTAGTACTATTATCCTTATACTAATAAATGTATACTTATAGCTGCTTGGTTGTTGGTTTGCCAGTGAATTCGCCCATCTATAGAATTAGTTTTGCATATTTACTTTTTAGCGTTGTGTTTTTTTTTGTTGTTGTTTTTTTCATGGATTATTACATGGGGTTCCGTCAAAAAGTTCCCTCTCACAGCTGTTTTTCTCAGCACCAGAGATGCAAGGGCTTTATTATTAAGATCTGCACCTTGGCAAAACCATTTATGAGTATGATGAGTAAACAGAATGATTTGAGGGATGTTGTGTAACTCAATTCTAAATAAAATAAAATTGTATTTCTGTGCACGAAGCAAAATCAACCAGTATTTTCTCTGCATGCAATAAACCTAAATGAATTTTTACCTTTTTTTGAGCAGTTGCTTCTCACTTTGGATCAACCCCAGTGTCCAAACTCAGAATATACTGTACTGTATAACCAACTAGTCATTTTCATTTCATGAATACACAAGCTTGAACTCTCAGTAGTACCATTTTATAATTAGACCTCCCACACACCAGCCCAGATATTAATGACTGTATTTAATTAGTCGCAAAGACACAGATTACCGCCTACTATCACAGCAGAATGAAATCATTCACATTTAATAAGTAGGTCTATTTTGCCCAATCAACATTAAGTTATAATTCCTCATAGTTAACAGCAATCGTTCTGGTAATGCTTAGTCATCTATCAAATGGTTGGAAGCGAGTGTACTGTTCCTGCACAATACAGTAAAACTTAGCACAGAAGAGTTTAAACTAATGAAATAAAAATACTTAGAATACTACTGTAGATAAACCAAAATATTTTCTATAATATTTCTTTAAAATTATTCTGGAGTGATTTGAAATAATTAATGTAAAACTCTATTAGAAACATAAACGGTGTCTGTACTAATATAATATTGTATCAAAATGAGTTAGACAACACCTGTAGACTTTGTAAACAGACAAAAAAGGAGGAGGGGAAATGAAAAATATCAATCCAAAACACAAAATAAATAACTGCAAACTGCATTTGGCTCCTATATATAAGAGGTGTGCGCTCAAAAGATATCTCCCTTCCTTCCAATTCATTATTTATTTTGTGTTTTGGATTGATATTTTTCATTTTTAGGGTTAAGCTGCAGGTAGGAAAATGGCGGCCGGATCATTGTTTGAAAAGCTTTGAAAATAGAAATTTGTATTGGGAACAGGAAACTATTTCCCGGTTCCCAGTAGCTACAGGCTGTGGCAGTAGCGGTGGGTAGAATAGGGTTAGGCTGCAGCGAGTTAAAGGTTTGCATTAGGGCTTAAAGGGAGGATTAGGGTTAGGCTGTAGGGCATGGGAGGTTAGGGGTAGGCTGTGAGGGATGGAGGGTTAGGGCTGAAGAAGGGGAAGGTTAGGCTGCAGGAAAGGAGGGTTAGGGTTAGAAAAGGGCTAAGGGTAGGGTTAGGTTAAACACTTACCTTTTGGTGGATGACTCTTCGCGACTCCAGGCGTGGCATCTCTGTCACTGTCTATTCCATCGTACTATGCGTTCAAACATAGTATGATGGTCTTTCGAAATGAAGACTTTCCTACCGGCAAACCACACTCGTCAATAATCACAGGCAAAAACAAACAAACAAACAAACTTGATGAATGATACAAGTCTTGCTTGGGAGCTCCTCTGTGGGTGCATGTATGTATATATAAAACAAATTCTCTCATAATACATTCCAAATAAAGATACGCTTACACAGTTGATAATCAAAGTTCATAAATCCTAATGCAGAGATATAAGAGTAATTCAGTGAACAGTCAATGGGCATCCTGTGAAGCTAAGGGCCAGTTTCATTTAACCACAAATACAGGAATAAACGTGAAGTGTGCCTATTCCCATCTATTACGGTACAGAAAATATGAGGATTTTAATATGCACCTTATAGAGATAAAATCTGCAATGTAAATTTATGAAAAAGTACCGCGACCAGGCAGCGCCATTAATTAAATTAGGCCCTAATAGGTTTAATAATAATGAAACCAGCAAAAATCAGAAACTAGATGCTCACAACCAGGATATCTCTCCTCCAGCTGTCTCAGAGTACTTAAGTTTTTCCAATAGTTCTACACACATTGGGCCTGATTCAGACCTAGGCCCGCGAGCGCCCGCGAGCGTAGCGTATTTTCGCCCGGGCGTATAAACTTTCACGCCCATAACACTCCCATTGATTGTACCTACTTACGGCGGCTGAACCCTACCCTAAGTTTTTCCAGCGTACGTGCGAATTTTCGTACCGATACGCTGGTCGCACTGGGCTTAGCACGCCCATACTGTACAATTTAAATGACTATCCCCGCCTCTGTGTAGTAACTCGAGCGTCTGGACTCTCGTCGTACAAAACGCACGCCCCTTGGGCGAAAAATACGCTGAAAATAGGCTCGCTGTACGGTTATGTCCTTCAGACGACCGGAAGTTGTCATACTGCACATGCGCAGTGCGTTTTTTCTCCCGGTTTTATGCTCCCGACCGGCGTACGCTCGCTTGCGGCCGTAGGTCTGGATCAGGCCCATTGGGTCTTAAACACACGGCCGTAATTTGCTAAAAGATAGCTGCTGCGCATGCGTAGTAACTATAGTCTGTAATCAACGTATCGTTTCAGTATGTAGATTGCGTAAATGCGGTCTGAAAGAGGTAGATCATACGCTTGTAAGTGCCTAATGGACGGACTTGTGAATCGCACTTGGTGAAATACGTACAGATGGGCGGGGTTGATGGGCGGACATGAAAATTTACATGAAAGTGGGTGCAGGGAAGCATTTAAATGAAAGCATGAGGGCTATTAAGAATCGCACGTACGGCATACATATACGCAGGTAAGTACACTCGTAAAGAGTGGTCTATGGACTCGTAAATCCCTGACAGCACGGCCCTGAGAGGGGAGTGTCGGGGGTGGCGGTTGGTGTTGGTTTGCGACGTGCGTGCGTAGAATTGCGTATTTTAAAAAAAAAGAAGTGGATCTCTGAATACAGTCCTTAATTTCAATCTCCTTCTTAGGTTTGGATCCAGCCCATAAAGAGTAGAAAGCAGCCACCAATCGTAAGTCTGGATCCGGCTTAGCATTATCACTTTTCTAGTCTAGGCAGATAAGAAAACTCACTCCTGGAGAGACCACAGTAGTTTGCTTTTTGCTTATATAATGCACTGGGTACCATTGAAATAAGTAATTATCCAAAACATTTCAATGTAACCGTGCTGCTCTTGCAGTGTTCTCAGCATTCATTCATTGCTCGTGCTTCATTGAGCAGCCATTATACTTTCCTTTTCTATAATGCATACAAATGATACAAAAGCGACATGTAATCTCAGAAATATTCTGTATTCTAAACAGAAAAAATGACATGACTTTTAATTACTTTTAAATGGATAATACCTTGTGTTGCAAAAAGCCTGGAAAACCTTTTAGTGGCTTTTTATCCATCCTGGCTCTTTTTCTGGGTCTCATTTGGCACTATTTGTGACTTTAACTAGGTGAAAAAAAAGGGGAGAGAATATGTTGTAAGCTTTATTAAAAAGACGGATGATTAGTCACACACACTTGGAGACAAGATTCCTGCCTGGCACAAGTCCGTTCATTAGTCAGACTGAGCGTGTGCTGTGGACCTGCTGCCAGGCAGCCAAGCAATCGCTTTTAGGACAGGAGAAGTAACGTCTTGGTTTGTTCTGTCACACCTGCCCTAAGAGAGTCCATTTACACCTGATTTACTGCAGGTGGCTCACCAGGAGCTTGGGAGATCTGTTTATTTTAAAGCAACTGTCCTCCGGTGCTGAATGAGAAGCTTAGAGGAGATCAGTACTGATACAGATCCAGATTCCCATTTGCCAATAAAAAGCTATGGTTTTACTTCAAATGTATTTATTTTTAAAGTACTTTTCATTGTTTTGTTTTTACAATTCACCAAAGCAGAAGCAGAAAACATAGGGGTCCATTTACAAAGCTAAGAAGGAAAATACAAAGCAAACAGCAGTATGTGTTGTATTTTACCCCTGTCACAGCAGGTTTTCTGTACACTATAAAGTTCCCGACACTGGAGAAAACAGTGGAGCTGATGCAGAGTTTAAGGGGATCAGCAAAAGCAGGTGGAAATGTACACCTGGGCAACACCATAGTGCAGACCCTCCAACATGACCCAGTCCATTAGTTACAATATACTCCGCTCCTGAGCTTACAGCTGTCACACTCACCTGGTGAAATGACTTAACTGATATTTAAAAAACAATTTTTCTCTTTAACAAAGGTGGTTACCATAGTTACTGACAGTTGGAAACGGAGGAGTAGAGTTTTTTGTACCTCATGGAATGAGTCATATTGGAGGGTATGCATACTGAACTACTGGGGGAGGTACATTTAAACCAGATTAGAATTCATAGGTTGCGCTTACTATATCCGCACTGAAATACAGATTAAACTTTAATCTATATAGTATTTGGAGTTGATCCAGAGTTTTTGCATAAGCAAGGCACAAGTGTAATGACATCTATCAGGGGGCAAATGCCTCGGGGACCTCCCATTATAGAAGGCCCCTACAATGGGGATCTCACAAAAAACCGGTGGACTGGTTTACTGTTTTTAGGAGGAGATTGTCAATGACCGACATCCTCTCTCACTGACATCCCCCTGCATGCATCTGGGCCTGTGGGGAGAACTGTGAGCTGGGAAAGAGAGAGACTGGGTACATGGGTAATGAAACTATGCAGAGAAGCTGGAAATTTAGTGAAAGAGATTGTGGAGGGAAGACTGGGGGTCACTGTGTACTCTTATCTGGATTTTGGTCTTCTAGGGAGGGTGGTGAGACACGTGCATGATGGACATAATAAGTGAGAATTTTTCTATTGCCATTTTATTTAATATTGTAAGTACAAAATTGAGTTACTTCAGTTTTTATCCTCAGGTTCATTGAAAAATGGTGTAATTGTGCTATTTGAATTAAATAATTAAATAAAATGACCATTTATTACCCACATCATGGAGGTTTCATGTGTGTCACCACCTTACATGCAATAGTCAGACAAAATACACAAAATGGAAGTTGCTCAGATCAATTTATAGGTAAATGCAAACAGGTGTATGAAAGACTGGGGGTAATCTGCTAGCAACAGAAACACGGGAAAGAAAATGCCCCAGCAACACTGCCATTACCCAGTAACACACTATACCATTCTATCTGTAATATACACACAGGATACAGAATGTCCAGCAACACTGCCATTACCAGTAACACACTATACCATTCTATCTGTAACATACACACAGGACAGAGAATGTCCAGCAACGCTCCCATTACTCAGTAACAGACTATACCATTCCAGGGCTCGAAGTGGAAATTTAGAAGTGGGGGTATGGAAATTTCAGCACAAGATGTGTTTTGAGATTGGCAAAGTAAACAGGTCAACAATGAGAAATCACATTCTGTGTATGTCATGTGGGTCATGATTTCTACACTGAACGCTTCATGTTTAATTAAATGAACTGGTTACCGCTAGGGAAAAACAATGATAGCTCCTCCACAGGGCCGTTTCTAGGGGTGGACGAGTAGAAACCAACCTTATTGCCCCTCCTTTTTGTGTGCCCAGCCAGCCTTACTGCACCTTCCTTCTGTGTGTCTAGCCTTATTGCCCCCCTCTTTATGAGTGTCCAGTCACCCTTATTGCCCCTCCTTCTGTGTCCAGTCAGCATTATTGCCCTCTTCCTTGCTTGTGTTCAGTCAGCCTTATTGTCCCTTCCTTCTGTTTGTCCAGCCAGCATTATTGCCCCTCTTTTTGTGTGCCCAGCCAGCCTTATTGCCCCTCCTTCTTTGTTTAGCCAGCCTTATTGCTACCTCTTTATTTGTGTACAGTCAGCCTTATTGTCCCCTCCTTCTGTTTGTTTGTCCAACCAGCATTATTGCCCCTCCTTTTGTTTGCCCAGCCAGCCTTATTGCCCCCTCCTTCTGTGTCCAACCAGCCTTATTGCCCCCTCTTTATTTGTGTCCAGTCAACCTTAATGTCCTAACCTTCTGTGTTTCCAAACAGTCTTATTGCCCCCTCATTGTGTCCAGCCAGCCTTATTGTTCCTCACCTTAGTTGTGTCCACCCAGCCTTATTGAACCTTCTTCTGTCCCCAGACAGTTATTGCCCCTCTATATGTGTCCATTCAGCCCTATTGCCCTTTTCATGTCCATGTCCATTACCACTCCCCCAGTCCAGATTCCCTTTCCCAAACTACTTTCTAAACAAGCTCTATATTAAACTTACCTTTCCTGTGTCTTTTAGCTCTCTCCTCTGCGGCGCGCGCTCTGCAGGCTAATGACGCTCGCGTGACCTTAGATCACACTTGCGTCCTCTGCTCTTGCGTCCATACACACAGGATAGAGAATGTCCAGCAACACTGCCAGTAACCAGTAACACACTATACCATTCTATCTGTAACATACACACAGGATAGAGAATATCCAGCAACACTGCCATTACCAGTAACACACTACACCATTCTATCTGTAACATACACACACAGGATAGAGAATGTCCAGCAACACTACTATTACCCAGTAACACACTATACCATTCTATATGTAACATACACACAGGATAGAGAATATCCAGCAACACTGCCATTACCAGTAACACACTATACCATTCTATCGGTAACATACACACAGGATAGAGAATATCCAGCAACACTGCCGTTACCCAGTAACAGACTATACCATTCTATCTGTAACATACACAAAGGATAGAGAATGTCCAGCAACACTGCCATTACCAGTAACACAATATAC
>WWET01001439.1:343312-355113 GCA_011038615.1 Limnodynastes dumerilii | reverse complement strand
CATTAGAATAAATAACACAATGTAGTTAGCCTACAGTTAGGTATAACCTCAGTCTATGGGAATAACCTTAGTCTATGGGATGTACCCCAAACTCTACAGGGAACTTCACATATAGCAAGGCAAAAAAAACATGAAACGTAACACAATTCATGGAATCTTTGCCTTTCACAATCATGTATCGCTGTATTCAGGATTATGTATGCATTATGCTCTTTTAAAAATGACAGTTATGATCTTTTAAACATTACCATTATACATAGTATTATATATGAGGGAATAGACTGGTTGCCATTTATTCTAGAACCCTGAACTCCTATTAATGTTATTCTGTGCTCTCCTCCCTATGATCATGTTCCACAACTGGTGGTGTCTGGACTCATGGAGAAGAACTGACGGATGAGTACAGTGAAGGCAGCACCCATGCTGTGCCATCTCTCATCATTCTCATCATCAGGACAAAAATACATCTTCTTCTCATATAAATAAACATTTTGTCACCATGAAAATGTAGGCTACTAGGCAGAAATCATAGTCAGCTTTTCTCTGCAAATGTTAGCTCAGTTTCACAACATGCAGAATGATGAATGGCTGATGAAAACACGACAATGGGAAGTGCAAAAAATATGCAAAGGGTCACAGTGATTATTGTCTAAGTTCTTTATTACCATACAGAACAAATTGAATTATAATTATATATATATATTTCTATATTAAAGCGATGATCCTTATGTAAGGAGTACACGTTTAGATGGAATCTATTACTTAAAAAAAGTAATTTAACCTACATAAAAAGGGGGTCCATGATACACTAATAAGAGAAAACGTCTACTTCTGAAGGTCATTAGCCAGCTAGTTGGCAGCAGATTATATCAAGCCATTGAACCAGTTGCATTGCAGACATTGGACCGTATTCAGACTTCCGTCGGCAATCGGGCCGCAAATATACGCAACTAAGTGGCAGGTCGGAGCAGGTTACTCCCATCAGTAAAAACAGTCACTCCCCTCGCTTTCTCCGGCCAGACCTAAACTTAGACCAGCATTGACAGCAGTAACTTCCGGCCTTATGTGTATTAGTTGCGTATATTTACGGCCTTAACCCTGTAAGCGCGCCCACTTTCCCTCATCTCAATGCCTCCCCCCGCCCATTTCTATGCAAATCCTTAGGTCCGTATATTTCCGCCGCACTTAGGGTCGGATTCTTCCCCGCCCGATTCACAAGTCCAACCCTTAGCTATTTCCGACCTTAACTTCAATGTAGACGGCGTATCACTATTACTACGCATGTGCAGTTGCTGCAAAATCGATCCGATCCTAAATATATGCATGGAACTTTCGTTAATTTCGGATCTCTGAATACGGCCCATTAAAAAAAAAAAGGTTGGATTATGCATACTATAAATCCTAAGTATCCATAATCCTTCTGACCATATTCTGAATACTTTGGATTTATTGACATATTTATTCACTCTGCTGACACTCAGTGCTGTGGGTTACCCTCCTACTTTTTCTTTACATGTTCATTTTTGAAGGCTGGAGGTTCCTTTAAAGATGGTAACACAGACAGGGGCGTATCTACCCCTTGGCCAGGATGGCACCCACCAGGGGCGCCAGCCAAAGGGGGGGCACGCCCAGCGATGCCACCCGTGGTTAAGGGGTAGATACGCCCCTGCCTGTCAGTGACACAGGAGATTGCTGGAGCATTTTAGCATCCAGTCGCAGTATGACTCCAGACCAGCACCGCTTACTAATGTAAATGTGTACAATGCACGGAACGTGCAGATGGAGATTGGACAGGGACACTATAAGGACAAAAGCATTTGGCCACATCTGTTAAGTATTGAATTCTGGTGTTTCAATCACAGATATATAAAATCAGGCACCTAGCCATGCAGTCTTTATTTACAAACGTTCTGATGAGCTCAGTGACTTTTTCACCTTTTCAATAAGACAGTTCATCCCTGCTGGATAACCCATGGTCAACTGTAAGTGATATTTGAAAGAGGAAGTGTTTAGAATCAACAGCAACTTAGCCATGAAGCGGAAGACCACATAAAATCACAATGTAAGCACAAACACTGTGTGATGTGAGCTTAAGGGAATGGGTTTTTATGGCTGAGCAGCTGAATGTATGCCTCCCATGCCAAGCGTCGGATGGAATGGTGTAAAGCACACCAACACTGGAATGTGAAGCAGTGAAACCGTGTTCTGTGGAGTAATGAATTGCGCTTCTCTATTTGGCAGTCACATGGTTGTGTCTGGGTTTGGTGGATGCTGGGAAAACCTTACCTGCCTGATTGTATTATGCCAACTGTGAAGTTTGGTGGCAGAGGGATAATCGTATGGTACTGTTTTTCAGGGTTTGAACTAGGCCCATTATCTCCAGTGAAGGGCAATCCTAACGCTCCAGCATACAAAGTCATTTTGGACAATGCTATGCTTCCACCTTTATAGCAACAGTTTGGGGAGGCCCTTTTCTATTCCAGCATGACTGTGCCCCAGTGCACAAAGCAAGGACTAAAGACATTGCTTGATAACTACAGGGTGGAAAATCTTGACGGACTCGCACAGAGCCCTTACCTCAACCCCGTCAAGCACCTTTGGGATGAACTGGAACGGAGATTGTGAGCCAGGCCTTCTTGTCCAACATCAGTGCCTGACCTCATAATTGCTCTACCGAATGAATGGGCATAAATTCCCACAGAAATCCCAAAACCTTGTGAAAATCCTTACAAGAGTGGAAACTGTTATAGTTGCAAAAGGGGGACTAACTCCATATTAAAATATAATCATTACAGTCCCTGTTGATGTAATGGTCAGGTGTCCAAATAATATTGTCTATATAGTGTATGTACATGTTGTGGGTCTTAAGGAGAATTGTAGAAACTGTCTTGTCGAGAGTTGGATCTGAAGAGGACTGTACATTTGTGCACCTACTGTATCTTATTCTTCCAAATTTTGTTTAACTACCCTTTTATTTATCACCTGAGCCTTTTAAATATTTGTCATCTGTATTCCTTTACTTTAGTGACTTTATATTGTAATACAGTTATATATAGAAATACTATTGCAAATGCTACCGCAAAGTGACATTGAGAATTGTTTGAAATGCAGAACAAATAAGTATTTAATTATTATGAACACAGAATTTCCTAAGACCTTTGTGCTCTTGGTACAGCCATAATCGTCTTCTGCTAAGGTGTGAATTCTGTTAGCAGTATGCTCCAGGCACATTTTGTGCGAATTCACTATGTGCTGAGGTGCTTCTTAGGCGAGAGGATTAACAGATTAGCTGGCCGTTTTCAGA
The DNA here is from genome assembly GCA_011038615.1 of Limnodynastes dumerilii. Lineage (NCBI taxonomy): Eukaryota > Metazoa > Chordata > Amphibia > Anura > Limnodynastidae > Limnodynastes > Limnodynastes dumerilii. The sequence goes on along the minus strand of WWET01001439.1, from coordinate 351,809 downwards.
GAGAGGGTCAAGGCATAGTTTGGCAGCAGACCTATAATCCTCTTCTTGCTGGTAAAATACTTCTGAGAGATTCACTTCACAGCAGCCCAAAGAAAAGCAAAAGATTGGCATCCATGATCTGTAAGTCCCTATTTCACTTAAAATGAAAGAACCCTTTTTTTCACGTATAAAATATATCTTTGAGAGGCCGTAGGCACAGTCATTGCTAAGGTATGATGCATTTTTTAATGAGGTTTTAAAAATGCCCTCTGAGCAAGATGGCAGAAGAAAGTTTAAGAAGTATAAATGATGTTAACCTTTACCACATCGTCTGGCTTACTACACATTAATCCACCAACTAAGACAATTGTATGCAGGGTGAGTCTCTGATGAGCTCTGTGTATTAACCATGTGTTATTGCTTTATTCCTTATGTTGCAAATGTGGTCTACAGATTAGTGCTGATTAGTACCTAACACGAATAAAAGACTTGGATTTGAATACTTTAAACCTTCTCATGCTAAAATGACTAAACAAAGATTATTTAAATTGGGTACAAATGACATGTTTTCACAGGATTATCATGTAGAACACACAATAAATGAGTTTTATATGATATGTGGTTAGTGTGTACACTCCAGTCAAAAGACTTTGGGCCTCATTTACTAAAGTCGATGTTGGCCAAATCGCCCAAAGTCCCAGGACTTTAGCTGTTTTTGTCCACTAAAGTCAAAGTCCCGGGACTTTGGGCTTTTTCACAAACAACTCAATTAACATCGATCTACCCTTCCAGTCCTGACTTTTCTAATGTTAACTATACAACACAGTGGATTCACTAAAGGCGGTTTGACTAAATCGCCTCTAGTGCGATCCATGAGGGCTTAAAAAAAATTGCCTCCTGTGTGAGACGCTTTCCTAGAAAGCGACCCACACTTTAATAGAAAAACACGTCAACATAGTTAACATGTGTTTTTCACACAGTCAAAAACGTTAGAAGCATTTTTCTATCACTCAGGCTGCCAACGCATATGCTACTATAAGGAAAAGCATGGCCATGTGTTTGTGCCCATGCTAATCCTTATAGTGGTGTAAGCAGCAGCCTGATAAGTGATAGAAATCTATAAGCAAACGTGTAATGTGTCCCATAAAAATTTAAGAAATTACCCCAATAAACATTGCACATAACACTACATGTTTAACCCTGAATACAATGTGTAAAAAATGTCCCTTACTGTGCAGATCGAATAGAATGGTGGCCACCGTTAGAACATGTGCCCAAAAGTGTATTTTGCGTGATAAATGTGAAATAAAATAATAAATAAAAGTAGCGACTCACCGTTTAGCAGTCATCTGTCTTGGGATGGACTTGCTTGGATTTTCAGCTTCTTGTGAAGATCTTCTTTAAATGTTGCTTGAAGATGCTTGTCAGCTTGCTTGAAGAGGTTGTCCCGGTGGTCTTCGGCATCTTCTGGCACATGCCACGATGCACCCCTTCTTCCTCTTCTGTGTCCCCGCTACTAATGACTGTCTGTCGCTAGAGGGCACCCTTTTATAGGAAAAATGACGTCATCTACATTAGGGGGCTCTAGTGAGCACTCTAGTGTTTATGACGTCATTTTTCCTATAAAAGGGTGCTCGCTAGCGACAGACCGGACATTAGTAGTGGCAGATTTTGTAAACTTTATTAAATGAGGCCCTTTGAATCCATTCAAAAGTCCTAATTTTACCAATTAACATGGTTATGATGTATTTTGAAATGTTAAGTGTGTCCGCTATCCCCATCGTTTGTCCTGAGATTCTTCTTCGCCTCCCTGTATCAGGAACACCTTTGTGGGCGTGCATATTAACATTTTTGTTTCAACTGAGGGTTATGGGAAATTAAATACACAGATCAGATAGAAAATTATGTCAGTGCTATGGAAGAATAGTCATGCTCATCAGGAATTGAAATAATTGGTAATATCATATCATATATCTCTTCATATGAACTTAACTATAGTGAGCACCCAACTTTACTTTTTGCAAACTCAGTCTGGCCAGCAAAGACAAGGGGGCTGATCCAGAGTTTTGAGTGACTGCAAAAAAGGTACAAATCTGCCCCCCTTAAAACCTAAATTTCCATCAACTCTAATATGTCCTACAGAGCAGGATGTCTCATAACTTAGTATAAAAGCATTTGATATATATAACAGTACAAGTATTACAGTCAGGAGCGTAACTAGAGCATTCCGAAGAGGCCTCCAACTCAGGTCTCCGCCATATATATATAAACCTCCTCAGTTACCTCACATGAACAGCTACAATAAGCAGCCAGCAGCCTCCAGAGTCCTGAAATGGCGCATTGGCGCCTGGTGACTCCTCTTTGTTCTCTGCAAATACACTGACATCATCACGTTGGCGCCATTGCAAAGAATGATAGAGAAGCTGGAGCTGATGTTTCTTAATCAGATTCAGGAGCACTGTGGAATCTCTATGCAGCGCTGCTATAGGGAGTCACAGTGGATGGGCTGTCAGACTCCACAGCGTTGCTTAAGAACCAGGCAACGCCAATACATTTGGTGAGGGTGACTGCCAGGCCCCCTAAATCTCCAGGCCCCATAGCAATTGCACCAATTGCACCCCCAATAGTTATGCCCTTGATCACAGTGATCCAAGTAGTGGCATAAAACTTGAACTTCCTAATGTAGAGATAGTATTAACTTCCAATTCTTTGGACTTGGCAATAGAGCAGAGATGAGTGTGAGAATGCAGGAGACCATGTTTCTATAGCACATGCGGACATTTCTGCTGTGCCATAGTAAACAATGATGATGATGATGACGACTATCAGTATTACCATCTAAATGCTTCAGAATGGATCAGCTCTAGCTAATGGTTCTTGTATCATTAACAATATTATAATTTTAGCAATAGTATATCAAATTGTGTCTGTCTATAAGCTATAAATAATAATAAATTCCCATTGGACTACTACAGAAATTGAGATGTGCCCACAGAAATATCCAAAGAGGTCTCTAGAACACTAGTCTAGTCTAGATGTATGGAATATAAGATCAACTATCACAAGGTCAACAGTTATTCTGTCCCAACAGTTTTACCTAATCAATGTTGTTATGTTGATAACTGTTGGATATAATATTGCAATGTTGACTCTAAGGGGCTACCGTGTTGGCCATATAACAGTTGAAATGGTAGCCTTGTCGATATAATGGGTGTCTATTTAGTGTACCTTTCCACAACGCATTGGCCTAGCTAGCTGATAGAGCAGACTGTCCCTTCAAGCCCAATTGAAGAGCCAGGACAAAGTATGCTGTGGAGCCGGTAGTGCTAGTGTAAAGGATTCAGTGTGGTTGAATAAGTTGAAAAGTACCTTGACACATTGGTTGTTTCATTTAAAGACACTGGGCCGTATTCAGACCTAAGAAGCTGGAGCTACACATGCATAGTAGGTTAATTATGCAATCTATGTACCACCTAGGTACGTAGATCTTTAAAGTCCACACACAGTTTGTAGAAAAAAAGAGATATTCCAGGGCAGTCTCTGGGAATTTTTAAAAAGAGCGGGTGGGAAGGTATGGAGCCGAGGAGGCAGGGGTAGGGATACCGACGTGCGTATTTTCCTCCTTAGGAAGGAGAAGAGCACGGGAAGTTAGGGAAGACCTAGATTCGTAAAATAAGGGGGAAGGTGGCGAGGGAGGGAGTTATAAGCTAGGTGCAGATACATGCTTACCCGCACCCTCCTAGAGCTTTCTCAGCTGTGAATCAGGTCTACTGGAAACTGCAATTATTCAGGAATACAGTATCATTGCTGCCCAGGCCATTTCCATCACAACAGAAAGAAACAACGCATAAAAAAAATAAAACGGAAACTCATAAAGAGAGAACTATCAAACCCCAAGACAGGAGCTCAGTTGGAAGACATTTAGGAAAGGCTGAAATCATTGCACCCCCCGAAAAAAGAAACCAATCAATGCAAAAGTATCAAGACTACTTAAAGTGAGTTTTCTCACAGAAGGGGTGCATTATTGGTCTCACTCAAACATATTGTAATAAAAAGATCTTGAAATACAGTATATCTAGAATGTATTAATCCACTCATTTATTTATTAAACAACAGCCATGAAAAACATAATTGATTTCTAGGACATTGAGATATTTACGTTTGATCTGTTTTACTACACACCACTGTGTCTGAAAACACAATGCCATCTCAGGATAATACCCCACCCAGCCCACAAAGTCATTCCAACAGCCAGCAAAAGCTATCGCCCCCAAAGCATATATGCAATTCCATATTTATAGCACTGGGGTTAAACCTTGGAGAGCTATATAAAATTCAGGGCTGACAGTTCTTGTGCTATATGAAAACGTCTGAAACTGATAAAGAAACAGAACTGCTCTGAAGTTTTTATAGAACTCTAGAGCTGTCAGGAGAGCCTGTCAGTCCCAATGTTTATTCAAGCAGTCTAGAAGTCAACCAAAGTGCAAGGAATGTGCAGTAGAGAAAAGTAAGGGAAAAGCTCTGGTTCACTGCTGGAAGGCTGGAGAACGACTTTGTTTGGATTCAAGTCAACACCTCTATTCGCCAGAAAGCTAAGTAATGTTACATTCCAAGCTTACATAATTTAGTTTAGTAGCACATTGGACCGGCTCCAGACTTACAAAAAGTTACAATAATGGTGCTCGTAACTGAATCTTCTTATTCCAGATATAATTTTTTTCCCAATGGGGTATTAGTATTTAAATTATACAGTATGTGTAATCTGAGTGTCAACCGTGCTCTATCCAGATTTTGACTCTGTTCTGATTTTAAGTGAGGACAGATCTTAAGGTAGGGCCTTACCATCGCAAAGATCCAATACTGTACCCCTGTTGACGCCATGGTTGCAGCTCCAAACGCAGCACCAGCCTATGTTTGGATATGGCCTATTATTTCTACCAGGAATTATACTGTGGGTCGCATGAAAATGTGTTGAGTGTGATAAAAACTGTAAATGATATCATACAATGTTTGGTTCCATGTTCTTCTGACCTTCCAACAGTCCTGAAAACTTACAGAAATTCCTAATTGGAAACTGATATATGATGAGGGCATAACAGAGAGGTGCTGGGACTTCACCAGAACATGTTCTTTGTTGGATTAGAGCACAGAAACAGTGTAGGGACCCAGTCTAGGGATACCTTTTGCAAAAACATTTTCTGACAAATGTTGAGGGGTTTTCAGGGAATATTATGGTGCATTTATACAGTTGATCATAATGAATAAAAGATGTCAATGGAAATCATATTGGGTAGTGGCTTTAAAGTGTTATTATAGATTTAGCATCAGAAAGAAACGTTCCCCTGAAACTGTCTTAAATATCTGCTTGTAGAGCCAGGAGTGCTGCTTAGCCTCTAGCAATGCACTTTGATGTTTAGTAATTAATACAGAATTAGAACAGCAGTGTTTAAGGTGGTGGTGCACATCAGCATATGAAATACTAACACTTTTTAACCTGGTGCCTTGCAAAGCCTCTCCATGCATGGGAATACCATACCTATTAAATGAGGGCAGCATTGTCACAATTATCATCATCATCTTTTTTACTAAATTATAATGAAAGTTTATGTTACAGGTTGATAATTGGATCTGATATAGGAACAGCTGTCGACTTTTCATTGCTTCCCTCCTGGCGATCCTGGAGGAAGGGGATAGATGCCGCTATGGGGGCAGGGCTTGATCCCGCAATTTATGCAAATTGCATTCCAAAGCCCTTTCCCCTGACCATCAATTATATTTTATATATTATTACTAGGGGCGGCACTTGATGACACAAATTACGTTAGGGGTCAGATTTACTAAGTTGTGGGAAAGGAAAAGATGAGATGTTGCCCATAGCAACCAACATTAATTATGTTTAGTCCACAGTAACACTTGGAATAGCTTCAAGAACTGCCAGATCTTCCAGGCTACTGGAAGAACTCCCCAAATTTTGGCAACCCTGTATATAGTTCATCACTATCATTTATTATTTATATAGCACAACTAATGCTGAAGCGCTGCTCAGAGAACATTTTGTGTTTCACATCTGTCCCTCACATTTCACTATGCCCAGAAACAATAAATGATTCAATATTTTAGTAGTTTGATGCTATGCTATGTGTTGACCTTGTTTTGTGTCTTTTTGTGGTAATTGCGCAATTTGTATGCTTTGTGGAATGCTCACAGATGCCGTTATCTAAATGTAGAAAAATGAGTCATGGCATATCCCATAAGAGTTCAATCATCACATCCCAAAGCGTCCAAACTGCTTCACACAGAGACTGACACTGCTTTGTGCAGGTACTCTAATTTCAGCCACTTCTCTGCTAAGTATACCTGCTGTAATATGTTCTTCTTCCACTCCATCCTCCAGAATGGCTAATTTCATCTAATAAAGCCTGATGGTGCCTGACCCCCCCCCACAGACTGAGGAAATAATGCCGGCACGCTGTTCTCCAAAGAACCGTGGTAATCTTGCTGACACTGGCCTGCGGTGTCACAGCTCACACCAACGTTTTTAAACAAGTTTCCTTCTTTAGAATATTTCCATTCCGGCTTATTAATCAGGCTAGAAGTGGCCATGAAGGTCCTTACAAACAGCAAGTGACAATAATTTCATTGTCCAAAAGTCCTGCCTTAGGCTCAGAGTCAGAAACGTGCCCACCAAGTGCGCAACAAGACTACATTTAATCCATAGCTTTGTGGTTTTCCAAGATGAAAGGGAATTGTGGACCGGATTCAGAGATCCGTTTTCACATGGAGTTGCGTGCGTGTTTTAGGTTCGGATGAGCTGCGCATGCGTAGTAACTTAATTTACGATATTTACGTTGAATTTACGCTCGGAAGTCCATTAGACATGTGCTTGTGAATCGCACTCGGGGACATACGCACAGAGGGGCGTGGTTGAAATCCATGCGGACAAAGTTACATGTAAGTGGGTGGGGGGGGCGCATTTAAATGACCTTTTGAGGGCGCGGTTAGTTAGATATGCATGTATGTATTATACGCACGTAAATGCACACGTAAAGATAAGGGCGCCCTATGGAGGCGTAAGTCACTGACAACACGGCCGTGTGAGTCGAATGTCATGGGTGTTGCCGTGCATATAATTGCGTACCTTTTACTAACGGATCTGTGAATACGGTCCTGTACCTATAAGTATTACTGTAACATAAGATTGGTCTCCTGGGACAGCAAGTTGCCCTCTCTCATTTACCCCATTTGGGGCTTAATGATTCAAACTGCTTAATAAGGCCCAGTCTCCACCATTCAGTACTGTTATTCACAGCATTGTCAAACAGGTCAGAGTAGCTTGATGAAGCAATTCATGTCATCTAGCCCCTGGAGGTATCTCCCTACCAAATTGTTGGGAGGTATATTCTAGGCTCAGTCATGAAGGGCCAGATTCAGGGCCGGCGCGACCCGCTCCGCGGGGGGATGCAGTGCATGCAGGCGCCATGCTGGACAGGCGCCCATCCCCCCGCTCCCTGCAAGATGGACGCTGCTGTAAAACATTGTAAGGTGCTCTCATCACTCTGATGAGAGAGCCTTATAGAGCCTCACAATGGCGTCCATCTCAGTGCTGCTCTGCCTGTGTGAGCAGCGCCTTCCCCTCACTGACGACGCTGGAGTGACCTGAGGTCACAGCAACGTCATGCAGAGCCCGCCGCGGAGGAGAAGCAGCAGCCAGAGGAGGAGAAGACTTCAAAGGTAAGTAATGGTATAGGGCGTGGGTGCTGGACAGACATAATGGGTTAATAGGTGCTGGATACACATGATGGGGGTTAATAGGTGCTGGATACACATGATGGGGATACTGGGTGCTGGAGAGAAAGGATGGGGGATATATATATGTATAGTGGAGACTAGGTCACTATTGTATAGTGGTGACTATGATTTAATTTGTTTTATTGTGGTTACAATTGTGTTGTATGATGACGCTTACTATAATCTAGGATGGTCACTAGTGTCAATTTCAAACTGTTAAACAGAAGGGCGCAAAATTAAAGTTCGCAGGGAGGCGCCGAACCCCCTAGCACCGGCCCTGGCCAGATTCACAGATGAGTACTCCAGCGCAGTACCAATCTCCATGCATCGGAATGCAGCCGACCAATGCTGCGTTCTGTGCGGATATCAGCCCTCCACATTGGGAAGGTGCCCACCCTCTATGTGTGCGAGATACGCATGGTTGGTAGGCATAGTTATGTAAATTGTACAGTAAGAGCTTGGCAAACCCTTATGTACAATCCAGTATTCTATATGCTTGGAGAAGTGTGTGGAACAGGGCCGGCGCGACCCGCTCCGCGAGGGGATGCGGTGCATCCCGGCGCCATGCTGGAGAGGCGCTGGGCATTCCCCCCGCTCCACGCTATACAGATTGGTAGTGTTCATACAGTCTTCTGTATGAACACTACCAATCTATATAGCATGGAGCGGGGGAATGCCCAGCGCCTCTCCAGCATGGCGCCAGGATGCACCGCATCCCCTCGCGGAGCGG
>WWET01001439.1:313490-336483 GCA_011038615.1 Limnodynastes dumerilii | reverse complement strand
ATATAGCTGTAAAATGTGTGTGTATATACAAATTATGTAAAATATAATATATAAAAATTGTTATTGTTTGTTGCTGTGAGTTTCACACAGGTTTCAAAGTCATTTTGGCATTGATAAAAGCTGGATAAGGGTTCCTGGGGTTATGGATAGAGAAAGTGGAGGGGTTTCTTAAATAGGATGTCAGGCTGACAAGCCAATCTCTCACATCCAGGGCAACTGAGAGACTCCTATAGGGATTGTGGGGGCTGTACTGTGTTTTGATTTAATTGTTTTGTTTGTGTGGCACAATAGATGTTAAAACAGTGAGCTAGGATTTTAGTTTCATCATTTTTTATTTCAATAAAACTAGCTCAGTCTAGTTGTACACTTTGAAAGTCTGAGTGTTTTGTGGAAGAAATGCCTCAGGCCATCCAGGAGACTATGCCTCACTACCAATCTCGTCCATATCAGATGTTTGGTGTCTTCTTCTAGAGAAAATTGGCAATCTTTCAAATAAGTCAGTGCTCAACACTCTCTATGATCAAAGGATAACACAGCAATAAAAGAAAAGAGAAAACTTCTAGTATTGACAAAAAATAAGAAAGAAATCACAATATTTATTACAAAACAATATACTGTACGTAAAATGATACACTATAAAAGCAATCTAGGACCAGTAATCCAATTTAAAAAAAACATAACAAACTGAATCATTACTACAGATCTGACAAGTAGTCAGGTGCTCTCTCCCTGCATTATAGTACAGTTAGAATGTCATTGGGGCATTTAAAAAAGTATTGACTATTGTCTTGGATAATTAACTTCCATGATCAGTATATATTCATTTACTGTATAAAAGCTGTTTATCAATAATTTGGTGCTAGAACAGTTCCCCCAATAACAATACTCCAATACTGGTATGACGAAGAGCATGTCATGAGCGGCTTTCACAGTGTGATGTAACATTGGGCCTGATCCTATGGGAACGTAAGTGTCTAGATTTCCTACCGACAGCGGGGAGTGCAGGGGGCGTGTACTCCCCGCTACGGCTGCGTAACTACGGAACACTGCACGCACATATAGAGGTCTGGATCTACCCCATTGTTATCAAAGCTACGTAAATGTAATCAGTTAATAAAGGTAACACCGTCATTAGTCACAGTAATTCTTTAGCATTTTATATTTAACACTGAGGACCACCCATTGATCACCATAAATAAGCGTCGGCTGCTTAAACCCCTGACGAACGTTCTGCGAAGCCTTGATATCAAATACCGCTGGGAATTTCCATTTAGCTTGTCCGTTCTCCACAACGGGACGACTTTAGTAGTCCGGTCACCTGAAGATCTCCCCACCTTCTGTGAAGCTGTCGGCAACACCGTCCCTGATCTCTCCGAGTGGCTCCAGATGTTGCACCACCTGCTCCCTCCCGAGCCACCGCGTAGAGAGCAATGGCAGCGCTCAGAATCTCGCTGCCATAGACACCACCAAGCTGACTCTCTGTCTTCCGGGCCGCATGGCTTATACTATGGACATTATCCAGGTTTTCTCTCTCATACAATAATTTGTTACTTTTCCCCATGGGGCCACTGCTATTGTTTACCCTCTTGGTGGGCAGAGACTTTAGACATACTTAGGGAACGCTGGGGGGGGGGAGGGTGCTAGAGAGATTGTGGGTTTAATAGTTTGAGTTACTTTTCTGTTCTGTTTCTATCTTTGTGCTACTCATATAGAGATGTTCCTGTCTCTCTAAATCTTTAAGGTTCTCATGTTTATGCTAAGTTTGATATGTGTATTTAGGTCACTTTTTCTTTAAAAGGCTTTACTGCCTACTATCTGTTTTTAAACAAGTTACTGGATGGGTTGGTTCATGTTGTACCCTGTACTTCCCTACCTAGGACCGAGGGACCCTTACGGGTCCGGGTTGCTTCTGGGTTGGGGAATTACCCCTTAATGTTGTAATGGACCTGTGGATTGCTCAGTCCCATGGGAATTCCGGGGTGCTTTACTTCAATTTATTATATGTTGAATGTTTTCCTGCATTGCGAAAGCTTAGGATGTTTTTCTTTTGCCGTTTCCCAATCCCTTTGTTCTCCTAATGTTCTTTCCTACCCTTTCCCTTTTACTTCACTGAAAGGGTGATAGATAAATGGAATATTCTCCCATCTGAGGTGGTTGAGGCCAATACAGTAAAACAATTTAAACATGCTTGGGATAAATATAAGGGTATCCTAAATTGTAAACCAAATTGAGGGTAAATAGGGTCTAGGGTCAGTATAGTTTTCAATAAACAAATGGGCAGACTAGATGGGCCATGTGGCTCTTATCTGCCGTCACTTTCTATGTTTCTATGTTTCCCTTTACTTTGTTACATGGCTGCGCCCCCAGATGACTACTTCTAAGGGTTCACACACCACGGAGCTGCTACACGGGTGTGCTACTCATTCTATACCCTATGGCTGACATCTTGCGCATATTCTCCCTGAATGTTCGGGGACTAAACACACCAGAAAAGCTCTCGCAAATCTTCCACACATTTAAGGCTAATAGAGTGGATGTGGGATTTCTCCAAGAAACCCACTTTCGGAGAGGAAATGCCCCTACCTTTAAAAATCCTGGCTTCCCACACATATTCACCAGTAATTACCAGGGCTCTAAATCTAAGGGAGTGGTGATAACCTTATCCAAACGCTTGCCGTTCTCTGCAGCTAACTCATATGAAATCATTGCTGGTCATTGCCTAGTAGTTGTGGGGAAAATCTTTGACCACTTTTTTACTTTTATTAATGTTTACTCTCCTAATCAGGGTCAGCCCACCTTTCTCTCCAAGGTGCTTGAAGAGATAGTGGCGGTTGCTAAAGGAATCTGGGTTCTGGCCGGAGACCTTAACTGGCACTTGGACCCTCAGATGGACTCCACAGCTACTCCCTCTGCGACAATGGCAAGGCATCATAAGGTAAGCCGCATGTTTCGCGATTACCAGCTGGCAGACACCTTTAGGATTTTATATCCCAATGATAAGGACTTCACATATTACTCCCACCCTTGTAAAGCTTATTCCAGGATAGATTACCTATTCCTAAATCACAGACACCTTAATTTACTCCTTTCAGCTGAGATTGGCCATATTACCTGGTTGGATCACGCCCGGGGTCATCGGCACTGAAGGGTGAATGATCTCATTCTACAGCACCCAGTCTATATGCCACAAATCAAGGAGGCCATAGATGACTATATTGCTACATATATTGCTACTATATTGCTATATATTTCCTTCGGGGGGAAACTCATTCAATTAGCTTCCCTGGAAAAAAAAACCAGCAGACAGCCCAAATTGATAAGCTTTTAACCAAGATAGGCGAGTTGGAAATGACTCATAAACGTTCCCTAGCCCCTGCCACTTTAATTAACGCGCGCGAAACTCCGACAAGTGCTGAGTAATAATCTTAAATATGCTGCTCGCAAGTGCCGTCAAAAATTCTTCTTGTGGGGGAACAAACCAGGGAAGCTGTTGGCTCGAGCTCTGCGTACCCAACGTTCTCTCACCTTTATCCCAAAAATCAAGGACCGTCAGGGTACACTACAACATACCTCGGAGCGTATTGTGGAAACATTCCAACAATATTACGCATATCTGGTAATAGTGGGGGTATGGGAATGTAATATGCTGCAGCATATCTGGTAATAGTGGGGGTATGGGAATGTAATATGCTGCAGCATATCTGGTAATAGTGGGGGTATGGGAATGTAATATGCTGCAGCATATCTGGTAATAGTGGGGGTATGGGAATGTAATATGCTGCAGCATATCTGGTAATAGTGGGGGTATGGGAATGTAATATGCTGCAGCATATCTGGTAATAGTGGGGGTATGGGAATGTAATATGCTGCAGCATATCTGGTAATAGTGGGGGTATGGGAATGTAATATGCTGCAGCATATCTGGTAATAGTGGGGGTATGGGAATGTAATATGCTGCAGCATATCTGGTAATAGTGGGGGTATGGGAATGTAATATGCTGCAGCATATCTGGTAATAGTGGGGGTATGGGAATGTAATATGCTGCAGCATATCTGGTAATAGTGGGGGTATGGGAATGTAATATGCTGCAGCATATCTGGTAATAGTGGGGGTATGGGAATGTAATATGCTGCAGCATATCTGGTAATAGTGGGGGTATGGGAATGTAATATGCTGCAGCATATCTGGTAATAGTGGGGGTATGGGAATGTAATATGCTGCAGCATATCTGGTAATAGTGGGGGTATGGGAATGTAATATGCTGCAGCATATCTGGTAATAGTGGGGGTATGGGAATGTAATATGCTGCAGCATATCTGGTAATAGTGGGGGTATGGGAATGTAATATGCTGCAGCATATCTGGTAATAGTGGGGGTATGGGAATGTAATATGCTGCAGCATATCTGGTAATAGTGGGGGTATGGGAATGTAATATGCTGCAGCATATCTGGTAATAGTGGGGGTATGGGAATGTAATATGCTGCAGCATATCTGGTAATAGTGGGGGTATGGGAATGTAATATGCTGCAGCATATCTGGTAATAGTGGGGGTATGGGAATGTAATATGCTGCAGCATATCTGGTAATAGTGGGGGTATGGGAATGTAATATGCTGCAGCATATCTGGTAATAGTGGGGGTATGGGAATGTAATATGCTGCAGCATATCTGGTAATAGTGGGGGTATGGGAATGTAATATGCTGCAGCATATCTGGTAATAGTGGGGGTATGGGAATGTAATATGCTGCAGCATATCTGGTAATAGTGGGGGTATGGGAATGTAATATGCTGCAGCATATCTGGTAATAGTGGGGGTATGGGAATGTAATATGCTGCAGCATATCTGGTAATAGTGGGGGTATGGGAATGTAATATGCTGCAGCATATCTGGTAATAGTGGGGGTATGGGAATGTAATATGCTGCAGCATATCTGGTAATAGTGGGGGTATGGGAATGTAATATGCTGCAGCATATCTGGTAATAGTGGGGGTATGGGAATGTAATATGCTGCAGCATATCTGGTAATAGTGGGGGTATGGGAATGTAATATGCTGCAGCATATCTGGTAATAGTGGGGGTATGGGAATGTAATATGCTGCAGCATATCTGGTAATAGTGGGGGTATGGGAATGTAATATGCTGCAGCATATCTGGTAATAGTGGGGGTATGGGAATGTAATATGCTGCAGCATATCTGGTAATAGTGGGGGTATGGGAATGTAATATGCTGCAGCATATCTGGTAATAGTGGGGGTATGGGAATGTAATATGCTGCAGCATATCTGGTAATAGTGGGGGTATGGGAATGTAATATGCTGCAGCATATCTGGTAATAGTGGGGGTATGGGAATGTAATATGCTGCAGCATATCTGGTAATAGTGGGGGTATGGGAATGTAATATGCTGCAGCATATCTGGTAATAGTGGGGGTATGGGAATGTAATATGCTGCAGCATATCTGGTAATAGTGGGGGTATGGGAATGTAATATGCTGCAGCATATCTGGTAATAGTGGGGGTATGGGAATGTAATATGCTGCAGCATATCTGGTAATAGTGGGGGTATGGGAATGTAATATGCTGCAGCATATCTGGTAATAGTGGGGGTATGGGAATGTAATATGCTGCAGCATATCTGGTAATAGTGGGGGTATGGGAATGTAATATGCTGCAGCATATCTGGTAATAGTGGGGGTATGGGAATGTAATATGCTGCAGCATATCTGGTAATAGTGGGGGTATGGGAATGTAATATGCTGCAGCATATCTGGTAATAGTGGGGGTATGGGAATGTAATATGCTGCAGCATATCTGGTAATAGTGGGGGTATGGGAATGTAATATGCTGCAGCATATCTGGTAATAGTGGGGGTATGGGAATGTAATATGCTGCAGCATATCTGGTAATAGTGGGGGTATGGGAATGTAATATGCTGCAGCATATCTGGTAATAGTGGGGGTATGGGAATGTAATATGCTGCAGCATATCTGGTAATAGTGGGGGTATGGGAATGTAATATGCTGCAGCATATCTGGTAATAGTGGGGGTATGGGAATGTAATATGCTGCAGCATATCTGGTAATAGTGGGGGTATGGGAATGTAATATGCTGCAGCATATCTGGTAATAGTGGGGGTATGGGAATGTAATATGCTGCAGCATATCTGGTAATAGTGGGGGTATGGGAATGTAATATGCTGCAGCATATCTGGTAATAGTGGGGGTATGGGAATGTAATATGCTGCAGCATATCTGGTAATAGTGGGGGTATGGGAATGTAATATGCTGCAGCATATCTGGTAATAGTGGGGGTATGGGAATGTAATATGCTGCAGCATATCTGGTAATAGTGGGGGTATGGGAATGTAATATGCTGCAGCATATCTGGTAATAGTGGGGGTATGGGAATGTAATATGCTGCAGCATATCTGGTAATAGTGGGGGTATGGGAATGTAATATGCTGCAGCATATCTGGTAATAGTGGGGGTATGGGAATGTAATATGCTGCAGCATATCTGGTAATAGTGGGGGTATGGGAATGTAATATGCTGCAGCATATCTGGTAATAGTGGGGGTATGGGAATGTAATATGCTGCAGCATATCTGGTAATAGTGGGGGTATGGGAATGTAATATGCTGCAGCATATCTGGTAATAGTGGGGGTATGGGAATGTAATATGCTGCAGCATATCTGGTAATAGTGGGGGTATGGGAATGTAATATGCTGCAGCATATCTGGTAATAGTGGGGGTATGGGAATGTAATATGCTGCAGCATATCTGGTAATAGTGGGGGTATGGGAATGTAATATGCTGCAGCATATCTGGTAATAGTGGGGGTATGGGAATGTAATATGCTGCAGCATATCTGGTAATAGTGGGGGTATGGGAATGTAATATGCTGCAGCATATCTGGTAATAGTGGGGGTATGGGAATGTAATATGCTGCAGCATATCTGGTAATAGTGGGGGTATGGGAATGTAATATGCTGCAGCATATCTGGTAATAGTGGGGGTATGGGAATGTAATATGCTGCAGCATATCTGGTAATAGTGGGGGTATGGGAATGTAATATGCTGCAGCATATCTGGTAATAGTGGGGGTATGGGAATGTAATATGCTGCAGCATATCTGGTAATAGTGGGGGTATGGGAATGTAATATGCTGCAGCATATCTGGTAATAGTGGGGGTATGGGAATGTAATATGCTGCAGCATATCTGGTAATAGTGGGGGTATGGGAATGTAATATGCTGCAGCATATCTGGTAATAGTGGGGGTATGGGAATGTAATATGCTGCAGCATATCTGGTAATAGTGGGGGTATGGGAATGTAATATGCTGCAGCATATCTGGTAATAGTGGGGGTATGGGAATGTAATATGCTGCAGCATATCTGGTAATAGTGGGGGTATGGGAATGTAATATGCTGCAGCATATCTGGTAATAGTGGGGGGGGGTATGGGAATGTAATATGCTGCAGCATATCTGGTAATAGTGGGGCTATGGGAATGTAATATGGACAAAGCTCTCTTGATCATAACAGAGCCCTATCCGTCCCACCAAAAGCTAGACAGTTGGAAGGTATTCTGAAGCTTAACAATAGTGACTAACAACTTTCACAAGGCGTCACTTAAATGTGTCACCTGTGCATTCAGAGGAGATCTGACAATCAGCAGACATATTTAAGAGGTTAATTGTGAACCTCTTAAAGAATGATGGCAGCCATCTTGGTGGGCTTTTCAGTAGATTATAAAGATGGTAGCGGAACTACCTGTTCTGCAATGTATCAGAAGCAGAAAATATTTTGCTAGTTTGTGGAAGCAGGGGGGCATTGAGGCTGTGATGAGAAGGGAAACCAGATAACAAGGTTTATGCAACACAAACAGAGAGGAAATCAAAGAACTGTCAAACTCTTGTGGAAAGTGAGAAATATCAAAGGAAAGAATCTAAGACTGCGCTCACCTGGAGAGAGAAACTTGCAAATCACTTAAAAGGAAAAGAGTTGTGCGGTATCAGAGTTGTCGTAGGCAATCTGGGAACCCTGCATGCCACTGAGCAGGAGTTGCCTTAACCCTTACAACACTGCCACATCTTATGACATTGCTGGGACAAGAGGATTGCCCCTGTCTGTATTTGTGAGGGTCCTAATGTATGCCAACACTAGTTATTTAACTAGTGTACAGTAATATGGAGACTTTGTGCTGTGGTGTCTCTAGGGTTGGTGCTACCCAGTGCGGTAACTCAAGGTGTCACCCCCATTGAACTCATCCTATACCTGATCATACAGAATCCTTAGGGACCCATGGCTGCCACCAAACTGCATTCATGGAGGACACACCAAAAACTGGCATTTTAGACAATGCTCAGCACTCAGTCTATGTATGTTGAGTGCTCTTTATAAAGACACTGCCATCAGCTGACATATTATTAGCAGCAGCACTCCTATAGTGACACTACTGACTTTGGGTCTACTATCAGTTTAGTTATCTTCAGATAACCAGAAGTAATGGCTCTGACTACAGTCAAATTTCAACCTCCTTAAATTGAGATTGTGGTTGTTGTAATTTAATTGGATATGTTATGGTTTTCTATGCATCAGAATCTAAGAGAAGAGGGTATATTTTATTGAATCTTTACTATTGTTCTTGGCCCGGATTCACACCCCCGGGCGTATTGCACATACGTCCTTAATTTACAAATAATAGCTACTACGCATGCCTAGTAACTATTTTATGTTTATTTTATCGTTTCGTTACGTAGACTGTGTATATGCGGTCTGTAACGAATCAAAACCAAGATTACATAAAATAGTTACTGCACATGACTAGTAGTTGTTATCGGTAAATTATGGACGGGCCCTTATGCAAATACCAGACTTTGATTTTAAAAACTGCTAGATATAAATAGATACATTTTATTTCACTTAGAGCTATGAGGTTATTACTCTATATTATAGGCGGAATAGTTTTGAATATTAAATAAAAATGAAAGGTCTTTTGCTTGTGAAAACTTGCATTATAAGTTAATGTTATTTGTATGCATACACATTACTTATGCGTATGGATGAATCTTTAAATAGAAAAGGTTTTACTATAGGCTGTGATTATAGGCTGTGATATCCAGTTCCTAAGTATACATTAAGGACAAGGGGTTCTTCTTTTTTAATAACAGAACAAGTACAGAGCTGGAAGAATGGGTTGCATTTTTTTCTTTCTACTTTTTCCAATGTTCTACGATTCCCTGGCATCTCTGTGAAATTCACAACTTCTGTGATTAGTGTGTGTAATAAAATGTGTATTTTACAACCCCCCTCTCTGTGCAAGTACCTCCGTTAATGGCAGAACGGAGGCAATGAGAGGCGCAGTTAATTTTATAGCCAGCGCTGGGGAGGGATTAATAAAACACAGGAATGGCTGTGTTAATCCTACAACAATGATTGCTTTGTGGCTGGCATAGGTGTTACATTAAAAAAACAGCAGTGCTGTCCTTCAGTGTGCCATTCTCAAGCAGAACCCAAGGCTACTGTTCAATTACACTACAGACACAATGAGCCATATGCGAGGTGCCAAGATTTATTGCTGGAGAATCCCAGAACAAGAGTAACTGGATTACTATATGTGTTGTCTTTAGTAATGGTAAAAATGGCATTTCATTTGTTTGCCAGTATAACTGTTATACAAATGTACTCATATATTATCAAAACTACTTACAGTATTATATAATGACAGATTAATCATTTAAATGATGTCCAATTAAATAATGTATGAACTATATACTAAAAGTAGTAGAGATGATAGTCTACATATGAAATAGTAAAGGAAAGTAAAACAATGGGACAAACTATTGCAATGTGAGGGGTGGGAAATATAATATAATGTATGGGGTCACATAGCTACATTGGCCTTGGCTGCTTTGTGCCCGCACACTAAACGCTGCACTTGATTGCCATCCAGACGTACTGTTGTTTGTGCCTTTGAAACGTGCTAGTATTTCAAGTACCTGTTTGGCACTGATGGTATGTTCACATTGGTGTGAGCCTCGGGATCAGGCCCACTGTGTCTAAACAAATTTTACATTTACATTTACAGCGGCAAAAAACTGAAATAAGCAGAAAAATCTTGAATAACTTACTGTTGCCATGAGTGTATGCCGCCATGACCTGGTAAGGGCAAGCTATGGTACCCCAGATGTTATAAAACTATAGGTATAACTGGCAGCTAGCAGATCATGATGGGACATGCAGTATAACTAAAATGGTGCATAGAATGTGTCACAAGGTATACACAGAGAGACTAGAGGAAATAAACATGTAGATGGCACTGCTTATCATCCAGCTCCCCAACCTTAAACTTCTGCACCTCCCGCTCTGTACTGTCCCAAAAATATCAAGGCCAGAACTCCAAGATAAAGATCCATCCAGCTCGCACATGTGCTGCTTACCAAAAGGGGGTGTTGCCCGATCCTAGTGATCCGGTCCATATAGCTTTCAGATATCCAAAAACACAAAAAATAAGCTTACTTGGTGCTCATTATTTGGCCTATAGTCTCACTGTTGTAACAGACCAATACAGCTGCTCTAAAGGATGACTAATCCTCTTACAAAACCATATACTAAAGAGATAGAGCGCTGGTAAGGTTCTAAAATGTATTTACTAACTATAATTGCTAACAAACTAAAAGCAAGTACATGTAATCACAGGCTCCAAAATTAACATATAACATGCAGTATATGTATATCTTGTACAGTATGGGTCTGATCCGGAGGCCCGTCGCCTGGCGGTAATACTAAAAAGATCATCTGCGCATGCGCCGGGCAGATGTTGCCCGGCGTAGCTGCGTAAACGCCCGATCCGTAGCTTCAGCTTAGTAACGCTGGAGGGGCCGTCCCCTAGAGTTACTATGCTGAAGTTATGGCAGGTAGGCGGGGAGGAAGGGTAATGAGGCTGGGAGGACGGCGTTAACAAAGTCCCAGCGTATTAACAGTCGCTTACACCAGCTGAAGTTAGGTGTAACTCAGCCGGCGTAAGTGACTGTTTATACGCTGGGGCAAGAGGGAGTATCGGGGGAGGAAAAGATGGTTCACTGAGCCGTAAATAGCTCAGCGTACCATCGTAGGTCTGATACGGCCCTATGTCATAAAATTCACAATATCTCCTATAACAGCTAGAGTCTCTAAGAATGTTGCATAGTAATAATACAGTGGTCCAAATGAACCAGCATAAAGAGGGCCACAAGACTTTCTCAACAATAGATTGAATCAAAAACTTGTATATAAAAATTTCTTTGTAAAGAAACAATGTGGAGGAGGTTGTCCACTCTATCAATAACCAATAATATTATGTATATGTATATGTGTATATATATATATATATATATATATATATATATATATTTCATCCACACTTTAACTTTAATAAAGATTTTAAAAAATATGTTGTGGTTTTTTTTAAAGTGCACACAGATTGTGCAAGGTGGCAAAAACTCTTACCACAGCCAGCTTAGATGAGCATATAGCCAGAGACGTTCCGATAGCACCATTGATCATTCACAGTACCTGTGCTTGAGGATATGTAAATGGTGTAGTAGCTTTTCAGTTTGTTATGCAGAATGGCAGACAATCTACCAGCTGTAATTCCACGGGCAGCCTGAGTAACTCTGGTAATACATGGCTAATCTATCGTCTATACCGCGGTATGTCCGCAGCGGGCTTTACTCAACCTCTGTGAAGGTAAATGTTCAGAGTGTCCAGCGGCTTGCTGGTTTGGATGTCTGGCACTATTATTGATTAGTCCACGTGTGTGGTTGCGGCAAATAGCCCCCGATACAGCTGGTATGCAGACCGATGTAATATTGTAATGCAGTCACTCAGTACTTAAAAAATGGACTTGCGGTGCAGGATTAAGGAGCAAGTTAAAAAGTAATATAGCCTCTTACGCGTTTCTCTGTCCCAGTGGCAGTTTCATCAGAGAGGTGATTTTTAGAATTCTAAATATGGGGTGTTTGGACTTGAGGGCGCATGCTGGTAGAGTAACTGCTAACTTTTAAATACAAACTGCCATCGTTTCATACAAACTGCTGGTGGTTTGAAGGTTTAGAAACCGCTAAACATAGCTGGTGGTTTTAAAGTAACACAATAAATGGCATATAGTAAATCCGGCAGTTTGGGATCCTTGGATCCTATTTTCAAACCACTGGACAAACCTAGGTAGGTCATCTATGTGTCTATGACTTTTAGTCATCTAAACTGCCATTGCAGGACCGCTGAAATATATATCATATATTATATAAAAGTGTACCTGCTACTTCCTGCATACAGGAATATTTTTACATGCTGGGACAAGTGGCAATAGAAAAGCTTTGTTATGCCCTATTAATGGAATATAAGTTATGAAGTATGACTGATTTTAACAATACTGCATTTGCAGGGCAGACACAGGGATTATTGTTACATATATTTTTCCTTTAATGTGCTCCCAAAATCTTCTATGACAACTTTTAGCTCACATTTTCAGAAAAGCTATTGTACAAAACTAAAATATTCACTGTGGTTATTCATGTACATAAATTTATCTGTCCCAGGGGTTGCAGTTGTTAATCAATTCAATATCAAGGTCAGGCTCTGAGGCTATGGAAATGTTCCATCTAGCACACACACCTTGACATATAGAAGAGGCCCCTGATATGCTAACAGTATTAATTGTGTACATATTTGTATTCCTCAGCAAACTCACATATTATATTCCAAACTAATTGCATCTCAGAAATTGAAGGCTCCAGGACTGATCTTCTGACATGCTGATCTGTGGAAGGCTTTGGTTGACAATGGAAGCTAGGAGATGTGTGCTAAAACATTTTGTGAACTCTGAAGTGATACAGAGAATACAGGTTCATGAAATGTGTTACAAAGGGTCTCTTAGCCTCCAATGTCATTGAAATACTTTCAAAGAATGTACTGCTGGGATACTGGTGATCTCCTGTTTTTAAGATCCAGCTTAATGCAGATGTATCCAAGGTGAGCAGGTGATAGAAAAAGGTTATATGTTACATTATTGTCTTGGACCTGATTCACAATAACGTTCTTAAGGGGACTGACGCAAGTCTCTTGCGTAAGCTTCCTTGACATGTACAGTAACATCGGCACATGTGCGTGCCAGATGTTGCGCATCTAAAGTTTTTCCATACGTAATTTATGTAAAAGGGGCCGCGTGCCTAATCCTTGCCATACAGGCGGGGTTAGACCTGGTAAGTGTCGGGGGAGGAGAGCAGCAGTTCCGTACATATCTACGCGTGTGCAGAAAAAAAATCAGTGCAAAGCTTTCTGGGCAGAGGGAGTGCTAGGGGCGAGCACCCGCCGCCTCTTCCGAGCCTAGTTCTCCATGTGTATGTAAGTCGCACAGAGATCTGAATGCGGTCCATTATAGTTATTATGCTTTCTGTTAGTGCAGAGCGCTGACTGGGAACGAAGGGAACCTACAATTGTGCTTTGAATGTTTGAGAGACTAGTGCAGGTTTTCTTTTCCTTTTTTGAATCATTAAGTGTGTATTATGCCTATTATAATGTACCCCTATAGTAAGTAAAGGCAGATTAATTATAATAGCCATAACAGTTTATGATCGATATTTATGTTATACTTTAGAATGTTTGGAAGTTTTAGTACTCATCCATTATACATATATTATTTACTGGTGCTTTTACATTTTATTACTCATGTTTTATGTGTGTGTGTTGAACTCAGTAACAGCCTGGCACTCATTCCAGACCCACTTCTCCATCCTGCTGCTCTTGACTTGTTCAGCCAAATACAGGAGAAAGAGCAATTCTGTCTACTTGCTTCACTGCACCCTGAGCATCGGGATATTTCCAACTCTGCGTCCTCTCACTTGACCAAACATTGATATTACTATTTGCTCCCTCTATTGGCAAACTAAGATTTCAAGCATCTATAGGAGAGACTGCATGGAGATGAACACAATCAACAGTTTTCATTTTAATTGCTTGCACTTTCATACACATTTAACATTTACTTATGTTACTTATGATTGTCTGCTTTTCTATATAAAAAAAAATCAGTGTCCCTGATCTGTCACATCAGCCCATTGTCACACTCTCAGTCTGTCACTTAGATGGAGGAGTTGTAGTGGCAGCATCACTACAGATAAGAAGCTTGCAAGATGCACTCACATTACTTCAAATAATGAAACATTAAAAGGGTGTGTTTAAATTCATAAGGTGGCTGTCATTCAGAGCAAAGCATGAGTACACGGTAAAATTACTGATTGACAAACTAAAACCTGCACTTTAATACTATGTATGGCCCGGATTCACAGTTACATAGTCTTCATCTTACGTCCGTTGTTTTAAGAATTGGGCTACTACGCATGCGTACCTATTCTGTACGTAGATTGCGTAAGCATGCGTGGTAGCTTATTTACACTATCTACGTACCAAAGCGTGGCTTACGCAATCTATGTACAGAAATGGCACGTAGATAGCATAAATAAGCTACTACACATGCGTAGTAGCTCAATTCTTAAAACCACGTACGTAAGACGAAAACTACGTAACTGTGAGTCCGGAACCTATGACCTTAAGTACCTAGGAAAACACTGTGTCTTTCTTGCCACTCTCCTGTTAGAAATCCACCACTACCAGCCAGTTTTGCTGGACAGCTGGGCATAACTCAGCTGCCCTAGCTCTATTTTCTCAGTTCATCACAGAGATAACAGATTTTCTATTGCTGCCATATTCATGATAGAAAATGATATCTCTCTGGGCACACATCACTTTAAAGTGACTCGGATGAAAAATACCCTTGACCACACATTTTATTTGAAATTAGAGTCTGTTAAAAAAGGTTTATGTGCTCGAAGTGGTATGTTTTGTGCTTTAGTTTCCCTTCTACACCATGAAACAGAATATAATTATAGTTTTTACATTTTTAGAAGTCACCGCAAGAAAAGGCAAATCTTGTCAAGTTATGTTTAATTCTCTACAGACATGATATAATATAAACATAATGGGGTAGATCCAGAACTAAGTACGCTAGCCGGAGATGTAAAAAGGCTATTTTGCATGTACTGCACATGCCCGCGGCAGATATTACGTCACATGACTCTGAACACATGTATCAGCCGAGTATTAATAGCGTAACTGTGAATGAAGGGGCGTGACAGCCATTCAACACCCGTAATTACGCTTCGGAGGCGGGGTGAGACATATAAATCGTACAGTATGGGTGTGCTCAGACACTTACATACGTGAAGTCTTTACGTACGTCAGTAGTTACACTTAGAAAAGTTAAGGTAGGGTTTGGCAAGCGTAAAACGGCCAAAGTACATACGATTGAGGGGAGTGCATAGAAAAAACGCTAGCGTAAATACGCTACGCGATGAAACGTAATGGGAACGTAGGTCTGGATCTGGGCCAATATAAACATAGTATTTTGCACAATCTTAAAATTTCCATATAATATCAATTTATTGCATTAGCTTTACTCAATTTTGTTAATCATAAACCCATAAACAGTTTTACTCCTTGAACTGACTTAATGCACCTGATTACTTTATTTCATGGGGATCAACTTTAAAATCTCTAAAGAAAGGGTGGTCTCTTTTATGGAGTATGCATCCTAATAATTGTCTAGCATCAGTTTCCATGGAGATGCTATGCACGCCCTGACAATATTTTGATAATTGCACTCTCTGGGGACCGGATCCAGACTTCCGATGCCTCTGCTTGGAGCTCTGCATGCTGTGGCATCACTGGATCCAGGCTTCTGTGCACACAGAGCTACACTAACTGACGGTATATAGTAGTAGAATATCCTTCTGATGAAATGGCGGTGATTGCCGTGAAATGCGTCAAGGTCCTGTTATCATTATTTACGGACTCACCAATTCGGTACATGTGCTGTTTTATGGACTTTCACTGTAACTTGGGAAAACTACCAAATCAGCAACAATATTGCAAAAATACTAACAACAGAGTGAGCTGAACATCCTAACTTGGGAGCGGATACTCTGGCTGACGTACAGCACGTGTGGGTGGCCGCTGTGTGATTCCCACGGACTGTTTCCCAGCAAGACAGTTCCAGAGTATAACTACTCAACTCTGCAAGTATATGTCCAATTTGTTTATCTTACTGGAGGATTGGTAAGCCGGACTATACCATATCAATATACCACAGCATTGTAACCTGTACAATAACATCTACGGTCTGGTTCTCGGCTGGCATTCCAACGTTTGATGAACATAATCCAATTCCCCCTACAGCGATACTGTTGTTTATAGTCTCACGTAAGACTTAACAACCTCAAGATTTCAATTTAGCTACGTTATAACTGTTATTTCTATTGTGGCAACTTGCAATTTATATTGGTTCAGTCAGTTATGATTAATCTATTTATATTTTAGTAACAAGTGGAAACCCTTTCTCTGCAGTTTTTTATTGTGTTTTCTGGTACTAATAAAACGTGATACTATTTGAACTTTTAAGCTGTGTGTTCTACAAGTTCTTTTAACGTTGAACAGTATTTTTCTTGTATGCTTGTTTCTTTTGGGTTCTTAGGTGAAGACCCAACCGTTTTCTAGTGCTTTTTATACTCTAATTAGAGTTTCTTTAGGTATATATGGGTGGTCACCCTTTGTCTTGAGTATGTACTGTAGTAGTACTCAACACTTACCTGCCATATAGACAGGAGCTTGGTACTGCTGAATTGCTGGACAGAAGATCTACAGTGACACCAGAATGACAAATCTGCACTTGATCGGGATGCCTGATAAACAATTCTGCAATCAATAGGGAAGCCTGATTTACATTATTGTACTCTATGCGGCATGGACAGGTGAGTGATATACTTAATATAAGGACAACACAAAGATCCACTTAGTAATACTATAGCTCTTAGTGTTGTCAGTAAAACAACTCAATCCAGATTATTTTTGTCGAGATCCATTTACTGTCTATATAATGTTATCAAGTGTATGATGTTGATAAAATGACATTAGATCCCATATATGGGTGTAGTTTGCCATCAGTTGCTGGAAGTCTCCATTTTCAATTGTGATGGTGGTACAGTTCTAAGAGCTGCAAAGATTTAAGCCTTCTCCTAAACTTAACCTTAACTCTCCCCTAACCCTAACCTTCCATTACCTGCAGTCTAACCCTAACCCTCCCCTTCAACCCTAGCCCTAATTTTCCACTTCTTCAGCCCTAACCTTCCACTTCTTCAGCCCTAACCCTTCATGTCCCGCAGCCTAATCCTAATTTCCCGTTCATCCCTAACCCTCCTTTCTTAAACCCTAACAACTCAGCCGTGTTGCAGCCTGAGATCTGACCCTAAGCTCAGACCCGCCGCAGCTGTTTTGTTATGGGAACAAATGCAGAATTGATATCCGTCCTCATAGCAATTTTCCCATTGGTGACCATTGTGAACATGATGCAGTTTGAACATGTGAACATGTCGAAATTGGGTGGCCTGGACCGGCAACTTTTTCCCCCATATACCCCATCTGTGCCTGATCCCTACTGTAAAACTTCTGTGCTGTCCTTACTTAAAATAGAGAAGTCTTGATAGCACAGAGTACTTAGAGTGACTCACTGTACTGTTATCACTATAGAATCACTCTCTGCATTCCACAATTAAACTTGCTCCCAGTACAGAACTGGGAATGCAGATTCGGACTGAGAATAACGATTAGAAAACGTCCTTTTCATGGGAGTCTGGGTCTAGTCCTGTGTCTTGTCTATATTGTATAGTCATGCACAATTAGCATTTTTTGCTGCCCAGAAAATATAAGCACGCAGGATCATAAGTTGCCCGGGCTCTAGATGTTACGAACTACAGGATGTTCTGTGTCAGGTGATTCAACACAGTTTCGGCACAATATTCAGCTGATGCAATTGAACCACTTGCAACGTCTGACCCTGGTGCAAGTATGT
Source organism: Limnodynastes dumerilii (assembly GCA_011038615.1). Taxonomy (NCBI): domain Eukaryota; kingdom Metazoa; phylum Chordata; class Amphibia; order Anura; family Limnodynastidae; genus Limnodynastes; species Limnodynastes dumerilii. The sequence continues at coordinate 318,537 of WWET01001439.1, read as the reverse complement.
ATGCATACATAACACACAGCCCACAATTACACACCAACTGTGTATGCATTGCATGCAAATACTTTTACCAGCCACAATCTGCACAACTCTGCATCAGGTCTCCATCATTAGAGCAATTGTAACACAAAATTAAAACTGCATAAAGTCACATTTTCATATTGTAAAAAACTTATTGCTCATTGCCATCTAATACAATGAGTGTCTAATTACAAATGATCCCAGTAAAGCAAATCTGGCTATATTCACATCCATTAATTCCCTTATGTGCCAATTAGTCTTAACAGAACAAGTAAAATCAGTAGTTTCTTGTCTTGATGAATCAATGGTTGGGCAGTCAGAAATTCTCCTTTGTCTATTTGCTTCCTGCACGCTGAGCATCCAAACGTTCCCAGTCATGTCTGATTTTCATCACATGCTGAGCGAGTATTCTCAGCCTAGTCTGCTAATGATTATATACACATTCACAATCTTCCAGGATGTATATTTCCTGGTTTCCTCATACTTGGATATGCCAAAATTACCCACCAGTGTCTGTACCTCAACTTTCACACCAAACATCCTTAACAGACCTAGAGGTCACTGTAACATATATATTCTTTATTCTTACTGCTGAAGAATAAATGTTATAGTCTTGCCAGCTATGGACATATTGGCACAGTATGTCATGTATAACTGATGTAAAACTGATTCAATTATCACATAGTATTACATACTTGGCAACTTTGAAAATTAATTTAAGACAGACTGAGCATAGAAGCCACTAGCTTAATTCCAGTTGGCATGTTTAATCTGACTTTAGACTCTGTCAAGTAATGTCCATTGGACATGACTACTGCACTTAATAGGTGTGATTAATTCTACTCATTTGCTATAGATTCCTATTATAGCAGTTAAACACAATTAAGGAGCTTTATAGTATATATTTATATAGTATGCATGTCCAATAATAAAGCTCTTTATTATTCAAATATCCTTAAATTGTTCTCCATAAAAGGAATTTATATTCCAACCCAAAATATACAAAATTTTGAGCCGTATTATGGTGATAATAATGGTGGTACAAATACACAGGAATAAAGAGTTTTATTGTGGGAAACGTGTATAATATGGTCAATAATAAAGCTTTTTATTTCTTCTTAATTTTGCTTGTATTATATGGGGTGAAACTCAAACACCTGTTATGGGTGAAAAATTTGGAAACAATTAAAATCTTTATTATGGGGCATGTAGAGCTTTATAACTGGGGATTGTTTAAAAACAATTAAAAAGGAATACATTTTTTTATTATGAGGCATACAGTCTATATGCCCCATAATAAAACATTATATTCCTCCTTAAATGAGGATGTCGTTGGTGATCCTTGAGACTGTATTTCGAATTTGATACAGCCGTCTGCTAGATCATGTTTGAAATGATCGGCGAACAGAAGTTTGCTATTAGGAGCGTTTTAGATCCATTCCCAATAGTAAAAGTGCAACAGACAGACTTCGGTGGCCAAGATACAAATTTCAAACGTATTTGCACCAGTCATTACTAATTATAATTCAAAAATATTTTCTTATCACATTAGCCCATGGGTGCTTCTTTTGGGTCTATAGAAATTGTACAGAAAAGGGGGGGAAGGGAAATACCGGATAAAGTAGTTTCCCAAAAAGGACCTATTAACCAGTGCACACCATATATATATATAGACAGACTCAATTATAATTGTTAAAACATTATTTAAATCTTTAATGTCACATATTTAAAACACTTGTATGCATCAATCAAAAATTGGGTGAATTTCTATTACAAAAGGCGACACATTATTGCACAGTCATATTATTGCTTAGCAACTCAGAGTTTCAGTTTAGATTATCCACAAAAATTATACTGATTTTCAAAATTCCACAGTATAAGGAATCAAATTCTAAATTGTATTGCAGCAAGATATCCAACATCAACATATACAGAATTCCAAATATATTAAGGATCCAAGGCTTGGTAAAACACAGCCTAAACTATCTAATGGTGCAAACAAACTCTCCCTCCCTCACAACTAGTAACCTCACGGTTACGTTTCACACTTCCGTGCCGTATATGTCCCTCCGTGTCTAAACTATAGGATTGCTGCGTGGAGCCTGTAACAGTGAGAGAAATTAAGTTAGTTACTGTGCCGCCAAATGGTTAAGGTAGGATACGGTGGGGTCCGCCGGTGGCCAGAGGTCAGGGTCAGCACTTAGGTTGCGGCCTGTGACGGGTCTGACGTTAGAGTTAGGGCTTAAGAAGGGAGAGTTAGAGTTAAGGCTTAATTGGAAGGTTTGGGTTAGGCAGTGGGAAACAGAGGGTTAGGGGCAGGGGAGGGTTAAAGTTAAGGTTAGGAAGAAGGACTTACCATTCAACTTAAAAAATCTTTCTGGCTCCGGGAGTTGCTGCACAACTGCGATCAAGAATGGAGACTGCTGGCAACTGTTGGCAAACGCCAATAAACTGCCTTAAACGTCCCATGCGTGATGGGTGTGACCTCCCTGCGACACTCCCCACTTAACACTTAACTTAAACTAAAAGAAAGACAAAGGCAACTTCTTTGGGAACTAAATTTAGATTTATTAACTTTAACCTTGTAACTTGACTGGTTATGATACTAGAATAAAATTTATTGATGGAGGCCAAGAAAGCAGGTAGCTTAAATAATGTGTGAACAATTTCACAAATCATGTTTAATCAATTATAAATTAACATTGCAACCGAAAACATCACTATGTCGTAAAGCAATGCTTCAACTCAAATCAAATCTTAAATCACATCGGACCCCTACTGGGAACAACAGCCTTCAGTACAGTGCTTCACTTAAGTGCCACGTGAGATCATCCACATAGACGTGTCTACAGCCTCCGACAACGCCAACAACCACCGGTAACAAAATTTAGTGAAGTGGCTGCGTCTTGCAACCACTGAACTCCACCAACGGGCAGAGCTATAACAACGTTTGAACAAAGGAAATGGTGATCATTTCTGAATAAATAACCTGCTTTCCGCCAAAAGGCAGAAATTTTAATCCAATTCCAAGGTCCAAACCAAAATACAACCCTAAAGAAAGGGAAGGAGGGTGGGTGAATCCAGAGGAGAAAAGATGAAATCATAGGGTCCCAACTGGTTTTGTTAAACACCAGGCCCAAGCTCCCCCCACACCTACTGGAACCAATGTCCACCAAGCAATGTTAGTGACATGCTTCACACCACACACAGGGAGTTTACTTTTGCTCGAGCTAAAGATTAACCCTACGCTTCTCTTCTGAAAGACCATCAGACCAGCAAATCACACCCCTTAAATGTACTCAATTACCCTCCACCATAGAGCTCTATTTCCACTCCCATAATAGGGCTTGATACCATATAGAAACCTACTGTGTTATTAGGGAAAAATTCCTTCCTGAGAACTTTGCTCTTTCTCTCTTGGGAGTTTGGGAGACTGCAATATTCCAGGAGTTTCCCAGGAGTTTAGGAAGATTTAGAAAAAATGAAGTATTGTAAGAAAAAAAAACCTCATACAAATACTTATTGTATTCAAAAGACTCCTGTTCTCTTTCCGTTTTCCACCAATACACATTACTATGAGGAAGGTTAAGTGATGCTGCTCCCACAATCCCTTGGCTTATCATCTATGCTTGTGTGGTTCTAGAACTTGACCAGTGATGACATTTCCTCTTCCTCAAGCTTGCTGTGGTTCCTCCAAAACATTATTGCAGAGTATCATATGGATTGCAAACCATGCTCAAGACTCTTTTAGCCTATGTATTTCTATTTGAAAACTATTTTTTCCCTGTTCCATTGTGTATGTACAAACTGATAAATACAGGAGCAGATGTATCCACGGCAGCAAGGCAAAGTGGCAAGACTACCCTTACCACTGCCAGCCAGTATCGCCGGGCATCTGTGTATAACTCAGCTGCTCTTGCGATATTTTCTCAGTTAATTGCAGTGATAACAGATTTTCTATTGCTGCCATAAGCAATGATAGAAAATGATTGTTATTATCACATAATAATAATAAAAAGGCTATCAATCTTACTAGATTGTTGAAACAGCCTGGTTTCGTACACATTTTTACACTTCCTATTTCATTCTGTTAAAAGACTGAACCACAGAAAAAATACTACATTCTGAAGATTTTAACTGGATACTAACTAATACATTGCAAATATCTAGGCTTAAGGAGTCTAACCGAGGGGTTTGATTGACATATGGGCAGTCAGTTTTCATTCTAAATGTTCCCTACTGCTACATACTTATCTAGATTTCTTTATTATCATGTATTTAGTCCCACGCGGCCCCAGCCAAACTCCACCCCAGTCCTAACCAAACACTGTACAGTATCTCCCAAAATGCATGGACAGATTGTCCCCACTGGTCGGGGACAATCTGGATTAATGGTGTTAATTAATGCTGCACACTTGAGTCTGAAATTTAAGGTAGGCCCTGGCTGTCAGAAGTGTGACCAGTTTAGTGTGGGATGGGTAAAATGCTAATGCAAGTTGTCTGTTTAGTGCTTCACTTTGTGAATCCCTGTGAATCTTTTGCTTGGAAACATGGAGGTCTGTATCTGGCCAAGGCACGTTACTTAACTACAAATGTTTATTAATAGATAAGGAGCAGAGGCCCAGTTGAGGTGGTGCACAAACAAAACACATACATGGCTACTGGTTTTAGGCAGCAGGTGGCATCATGAAACAAATGTTATCATTGTGCAATGGTGCGGGACTATGGTGAAGCAGTATCCATGGATCTATGTGCATCATATATTAATGTAAAGGTATGACGCAAAGAAATGTAGGGCTCCATTTACAACACGTTGTTCACTTCGATTTCAGATGATAAAGGCGGTCTTCAGGTGAAATTGAAGTGCTTTTGATTTACAATGCTATAATCGCCATGAAAACCATGGCAATCCATAGCCGCAACACTAACGATCTACTGCATGCGGGCCAGCTGATCGCTCTATTTACAAAGTGTCGGCACAGAATTTTAAAAGTAAATATGAGGAGATGCAGGAACTCTGGACTGGATG
>WWET01001439.1:297628-313445 GCA_011038615.1 Limnodynastes dumerilii | reverse complement strand
AAGCGGTTAATCCACTCAGACGGAGCCCTGTGAACAGAGGTTGCGGGTTATATTGGTGCAGCCTCTGCCTGTTTCCTATTTTTAACTGTGTTGTTTTGATAGGTAAAATAACAGTAAAAACCATTCCTGAAAAATATTTTTACATGGTTATAGCAATGCCTGAGCATTTCCCCATTGCGCTTATGACTTACACCATCCTCTGACATGGTACTCTAGACATCTACTGCGCCTATTTAAAAGAGTTAAATGCCTCTTTCCTCATTTTAATATTGTGGAACACCCCGTTGCATGTGCTTGCTCCCGTTCTGGGCATGCACAGTGCAAATTCCAGTTGCGCGTCTGTCTAAAAAGCAGGACTCTGGATCAGGTCCATACGGTGGATCGGGGTCAATAGAATGTAATATAGTGACTTCAAGGGGCCGATAAAACGATAAAGTTAGGAGAGCTTCACACACTGTTCATACACTTGGAACTCTTGGGAATTTAGTTGGATAAACAGTTAACAAAGATGTACTGTAATTAGGTTCTTGATAAGCAAGTAATGGCAATTATTCATTCACATTGGCATTTCAGTGGGGGAGTGTTCATCCCAGGCAAATGTTCTTCAATTTTTTTATGACTAGGCTTTCAATAAGTTATTTTTCCTGAAGAGGTTCCATTTAGTAAGCACAATTCATCAGCAGCTACTAGTGGCACTATTACATTCATGGTGTACATTCATTCCAATGAACGGGCTATGTTATTCAACTCACTAATGTACTGTAAGAGCATTGCCTGCGCTATTGCCTTAGGTTAGAGTTTGTGGGCTCCATGCCAGCCAGCTAGCTCCTATTTAACAGATCCACAAGAAGGTGAGAATAATTAGGCTACATGCACTAACTGTCTCTTAGCATTATGGACGGAGCACAACAGGTATAGCCCAGGAGAGGAAATGGTCAGACAACTCAGGATTAGGTAGAGGTTAAAACCCGAAGTTCAGCACAAAAGGCCAAAAGTACAAACAGCAAAGTCAGGAAAAAGAACCTGTTCAGGATACAATGAAGCCAGTAAAAAAGAAAGTAAATGGCCAGGAGCACTGTGATAGCAATGCTGCTACTCTAAAAGGGAGCCACAGACCCCACAGGATTAATACTCAGTGGCCCTGAAACAGATCTAAGCTTGGAAATGTGGTTCAGGCTGCATGAGTTCCAGAACAGCACATAACTGTGTCATTTACATGGAAGGCAAGTATGGGTATATGGGTACAGGCACACAGCAGTTATGCTGTAAGCAGATATGGCCCACATACACAGCGCAAAGGCAGTGCAGTATGCTGTATCTGCAGCTGTTAAACACTGTTATACATACAATGAACAGTTCAGATAATACAAGAACAGAGTAAATACAAAAATGTATTGTTTTTTAATAAAAAAATAAAATAAAAACATGCTATTTTTAACTGTATATTTATTTGTTATATATTAGCAACATTAAACAGCAGCAGCGATTTCATTATTAGATATATAATTTTCCAGGTTGAAATGTAAAGAAAAGTGGCTGCAATAGGTTGTTTATTGTGTGCCCCCAGGACAGACCTTTGTTATGTCTGCGTTCTGACCAGGATCAGGTGCACTTGCCTTGGCCACACCCTTACTGTACATTCACTACCTCCCTCCACCCCTTCCCTCCCCCAACATGCCCCTCAGTGCGCATACACAGACACCAGGGTTGCACTTTGATCTGAACCAGCCATGACTGCGTGATCTTCAGTTCTGCCCAAACGCAAAGAAAGTGAGTGAGTTCCATATCTTTATGCATCAGTCATCAAGCACCAACCAGAAAACAAAGAGCAGACTAGCACTGAGATCTGAATCCTAAAACACTGGCTTCAAACAGTTATAAGTGACTATGGGAAAGACTTCACCAGAGCAACTTAGCAACACCATTCAGTAGTATATATATGGAGAAGCCATCCGTCTCTTCAAAACTCCTATTTTTCTCCCTTTAATAAATAGAACTCTATAACTGACCTTGTTAACTTCAGCCTCTTCCTTATGAAAGACATCCCACGTGCAATTTGTCATCTCTGCTTTTATGTCATAATTTCACAACACTGCAGTACAGAGAGGTAACTTTATAAGACTAGAAGCAGTGTCATTTTGTCAGTACAATTTTCCATCTTTATGACCTAATCTTGTAATGGGCAGTAATCGGCCTCTTTAACCACATTTCTGTTTTATTGTGTGTGGAGAATGAATTTAATGCATGCTGATCACTCACTAAAATTTAGTACACATGGTGCAGAGATGAAACGCTTCGAATGATTCCATTCACAGGCTTCGGCTTTTTTGCTAAACATAGCGTTCAGTGATTTACGTGGGTGAAGCTCAACAGATAAAATTTAGAAATGAAAAAGAAAGTCCATCCTTTTTTTCTTTTTTGTTTGGTTTTCATACAAAGCTACTCCTTTTTGAAACCCTTTTACAAGTTTTCCATACTGGCCCGGATTCACAACCGCGGACGTATTGCACATACGTCCTTAATTTACCGATAATAGCTGCTACACTTGCGTAGTAACTATTTTACGCAATCTACGTATCGTTTTGTTACGTAGATTGCGTATAGACGCAATCTATGTAACAAAACGATACATAGATTACATTAACAGTGGGAATAGGTGCGTAGAGAGGGAACAATGAAGAGGGGTATAGAGAGAACAAGGGAAGACAGAAGTGTAGGACTATGGGAGGAGAAAGTAATAGGAAGACAGAAGGTGGGGAAATAAATAAGTAGGAGAAGTCAATAATAACATGGAGGGGTTTAAATTGATCATAAAACTACCCCCCAATGCTCCCATCTCCCTCTATTCTCTACACCTCTTTACTTAGTTTTCATACCTGGAAGCTCCACTTCTTCAACTCTACTTTGTATTTCCTTCTTCACTTTTCTGCCTAAATCTTGTTTCTGGCTCCACTTGGGTCTTTTGTAACCTCATTAAAGCCAGTGTCAAAGGCGTTGAAGAGAGGAGGAAAGGCAGGACGCGCGATGCTTCAATATTACAGAGATCTGACACTGACCAATTAGTTATGCTGGAGCTGTTTATTTTGTGTACTGCATTAGACTCTCTATATGGTACTAATGTGCTCTTTATAAGCTGAATTATCTAGTAAGCCTCCATGTTAGACATAGAAATTACATTTCTTTATAGTGAGATGCTTGCACTAGTCATATAAAGGATTCATCACTGGCAACTCTTATTTTAAAAAGCACAATCTGCAGAAGGTTATAAACCCAGATAAGACACCAGGAAACCCAGTACAAGTGAAATGAGATAGTCACAAGCTGTGGATCCAGATGCTCTGGAACAGATTTGTGCGCAGCAGACTCAGTCACGGCACAACAGAAGACAACAAAAAGTCTTCCAGAGGGAAATTTACACAGCAAATGTGAGTATAACCCACAACTGAACTTCAGAGGCAATAAAGATAAAGCAAAAAGAAATGGCAGGCAACAGAGAATGTAAACTGTAAACTGTTTCTAAGCCATAATATTGAAAACAATCAACTGTGGAAGTTTAAAGTTGAATTGCTGCTAACCAAAGATGATTTGTGCAAACTAAGAGCGAGACCGGAGGTTAATAACCAAGAATGGAAAAAGAACAAAAGGAAGTCACATCCATTGGATAAATGTGACCAGATAATACACATAAGATTTGAGGCTACTGCAGAGGGCAACTCCATGCACTACAGTTAAAATAGCACATTGTTCTTTCCAATAATACTGGGCCATCTGATACCTGACAAACCTGGGACAAATAAATGAAATACTGAATAGTGAACAAATCCACTCTGTGGGAGAGGATATAATAGTCACCAGCTGACCTGAGTCCACAGAGCAGGATGGTATATAATGGTATGTTATACCGTCACATCTTCCACTGATTTCATAAAAAAACTATAAATCGCCACTGACTTCTATAATTTGATGTGTTTCCATATTGCCACGTCTGGCTGTTATTACCACCATGTCTAAGTTTTCACTTCAACCACCTGACATCTAGAGCACACTGGGGCTTTAGGTGACTATAAGTGCAGGACAATTACTGGACAACATGGATAGTGATATGGTAAAAGGCCCTTACAATTATAGGACGGCATCCACAGCCCTGTGGATATAAACATATGGGGCCGAATTTGCAGCCCCGGAAGTATTGCACATACGTCCTTAATTTACCGATAATAACTATTTTATGTAATCTACGTATTGTTTTGTTATGTAGATTACAAATATACAGTCTTAAAGACCGCATATATGCAATCTATGTAACAAAACGATATGTAGATTATGTAAAATAGTTACTACGCCTGCATAGTAGCTATTATCGGTAAATTAAGGACGTATCTGCAATCCGGCCGGGGCTGTGAATTCGGCCCATGGACTTTGCTATCCTATATTCCACACAGAGGAGATCAGTAACCCACCATCCCAATCTCCTCTATGCCGAAGGCAGTTACGAGGAATGCTCCCTACCTTAAGTATTACGCACGGAAACCTTTCCCTTCAGGATGCACGAGCGATGTGTAAGTCAGCTGTCATGTGGAGGAATGGATCCGGCCCATAGACAGTGAGTTGCACAGCAAGCAAATAGCATGTTTTGGTTGGAAGAACATGCATTTTGAGAAAGTTTGCAATACGGAAGACAGAACAGAAAAACTATTTTCCAAGAGGATTTAAGCAGGAAATTAAAAGGTTATCACTAACAGATGCACAGTTAAGTAAGCAACAGATAATAACCCATAATTGGTTCATACAGTAGATTTAACTAAAAGACACATCAACAAGCTTGGCTTGTATCATAAATAGATAATCTATTTTGCAGAAGTAATTGGGAACACATGTCTCTTGTCCCAGATGGCAATAATCTAATAGTAACAATTAAATATGTGCTTTACATTCCAAGGTTAGAAAGAGGTATTGTGTCTGTGAGGTGCATGGGGCATCTAAAGGACTTGCCATGAAATTCTAAGATAACAAATATGTTATCTCCAGTACAAGAAAGGTGATAGGCAAAATAAAGGGACACCTGTATTGTATCAATATCACAGTGCAATGAGAGATTAAGCCCACAGAGGCACAATAGCAGTATTGATACATGGTGTCTTGGGCACAGATGCTCAGACAGCACAAAAAGACTGGGAAAGAGAGGTCTGACAAAGACTTTTACACTATCAGATTGTACAACAACCATGAGATGCAACCGCTGCAGAAAAGCTAAAAGAATTCAAAAACTTAGTGAAACAAGTGCATTGTGGGTGACTGATCTGATACAAAGTGACATGTGTTGTCCTAAGAAATTACCCACAGCAGGGGCCAACAGATACATACTTTCACAGATGACTAGTCCAGAGATACTGTCACTTCTGACAATGGCAAAAATGAAGTATTACAAATTACAAGACTACATATAAAGACGTTCAACATATTTCAACAAAGGTCATTCATATTCTGCTGTGACAATGGAGGTTAATTCACAGGACACTATGCAGAACACTTCCTAAAACAGCTTATCATAGAGCACTACAAATTAGTAGCTTAAACAAAATAATGAAACTAAAAGTATAAGAGAATCCTAACTGAAATGATCAAATGCATGTTAACAGATCCTGTGACCAGGGCCACCGTCATCAAATATGGGGCCCAGGACCCAGCCACGGGCCCGCACCCTATGTGACGTCATTGGTGACGTCACATAGGGGTGGGGCCCTGTACACACGCTTTCACAGCAGGCCTGTGTGCTTATTGGCCGGCTACTGAATAACGCTGAGCAGCAAGTATCCTACCGCCGATACCATCTGCTACAGAGCTAGGTAACTATCGACGGGTCACCATCAGGTCCAGGCCCGTGACAATAGTCCCAGCTGTTCCCCCTGATGACGGCCCTGCCTGTGACTATCTAAAATGGCAAACAGCAATGACAGCTTATTTACTTACTAGATCAAGCTTGTAAAAAGTGGAAGAATTCCTTAGATTATCTGGATGAAAATGTTTATTGTGGGATAACATGACTACTCTAAAAGTTACCGAATCATAAACCAAGACCTGACAAAGTAACAGTGGCCCTGATTCAGAGATTGAAAATAAGAACTTAAAGTTACACCTGGGCTAAACCATGTTGATTTCAGGGGAGTCAAATTTCATTTGTTGCAACAGTATTATAGTTAAAGGTGATGTTTCCCAGATCAAGTCTAATTAGCAGTTTAAAAGTGAAGCTGATCAGGTATCTGTGTGTAATAAGTAAAAGCAAAGCATTCTCCCTGCATGCATAGAATAAAATTAACTTAGCTCCCCCTGAAATCAACATGGTTTTGCCCAGGTGTAACTTTAAGTTCTTATTTTCAATCTCTGAATCAGGCCCAGTAAGTAACAACTTGACCTCAGGACTCAGTTCTTCCTAGTGCAGAGAACTCAGATGCCAAAGAGTAAATCAACAACTGCGGAACAAGTGGCTGACTTCATTTCGAAAAGCAGGTACTCCTTATACTGTAATTACACACAGTTATGCACAGAACATAAATTTAGGCAATCCGATAAAAAGAAATAGCTCACTTTCCACACAAAGGGAAGTTATCAAATGGACAAAACCTGCCAGAGAAGGTGAAATCCATGTGTGATAACCAGGGACCCGATTCAGACTTAAGAAGGTGCTTAAAATAAGAGAGGAAAGTCACTCCTGGGCTTAACCATGTTGATTGCAGGGGAGTCATATTTCATCTGTTGCAAACATTATTAGAGTTGAGAAGTGATGTTTCCCAGCCCAAGTTTAAATAACAGTATAATAGTAAAGCTGGCCAGTATCTGTGTGCAGTAAGCAGTTCAAAGATATATCCCTGCATGCAAAGCATACAATTTACTTGACTCCCCCTGAAATCTGCATGGTTTAGCCCAGGAGTGACTTTCCTCTCTTATTTTAAGCACCTTCTGAAGTCTGAATCAGGCCCCCGATCTTGACACTCAGCGTGAGAAAAGACAAGTGATGTAAATGGTCATTCAGGGTCAATCACAACGCAATGGCAAAGTTGAAAGATACAACTGGTAGCAAAGGAGTATTCATAAAAAATACAGAAAGGACTTTGCTTATAGTGGCAGCCACAAATAGAATGAAAGTGGGACCTTTTAATGTTAAAACAGCCTTGAATGTTACTTTGGTGCATAAACATAAATTAAGCACTATCAAACAAGAGCTTTGGGTCGGATCCAGACCTAATAACATCAGCTGCTGTGCGCATGTGTAAGTAGGCCTATGCGAGCACGCTGTGCATGTACATTGCAGATGTTATCCAGAGATGCATTCTGTACGTTCAGAGTTTCATATGTTAGGGTGTGACAACCCTCTGTACGTTCCAGTATACGCATTGTGGGTGGGGGAGAGGCATTTAAATTGTACAATATGGGCAGGGTTAGGCCCTTCTGCAGATCTGTGTGGAAAAGTTAGGGTAGGGTTATGGGTTAAAATGCATCTGTAAGAGGAGAGTGTCATGGGAGTGCACTAGCCTCTCGAGTGCAGACTTTTGCAACACTATGCGTGCGGAAATTGCTTTTAAGTCTGGATCAGGCCCTTTGTTTCATGGTGTAGCATAACAGAAACATGTCCTACTATGGCTACCCAGACTAGAAAGCAATCTAAAGCTATCGCTGCCTGTGATGAAAGTGTGTTATACCATGTTCACACTGCCGCCCCAGCAATATCCCGGGATTTTTTACCTAGGTTATTGCCGGGGCACACATCAGCCCAGCTCCTCAGACCCTGTTCACACTGCTGCTTAGACACAGGAAATTCCCGGGTCAGGCCCATTCACACTGAACGGGCCTGACCCGGGACTCTTTATCAGCGGCACACTACTGACGTCATGTAAAGGCGTCTCACTCCCCCCAATCAGATTCTTTTAGTGAGACACGGGTTGAAAATCCCGGGTCACACCAATCACACTGGCAGCTACCCAGATTGGATCCGGGAATAACCCTCCAAATGTCCCGGGTCAGCAGCAGACGCATCCGTTCTCACTGAGCCACAACCCGGGTTATCAGGGCTTGCCACAGCAATATTCTGGGTTTTGGCTCAGTGTAAACGGGGTATTAGAGGGATGGGATGGGGTGGACTATTGTAGCCTGTATATATAGTAAGGGCATGCTTATGCAAAGGAGCCCAATCTAGACCTAAACATTTGCGGAAGTACACAACGTCAGCCCAATCATTTGCACCAGCTATAAGGCATAAGTCTAAGTCAAGAAAGATGCTGACGCCTAGACTCCACAGCAACATAAGACCATTGGACTAGTTATCAGTCTTGCAAATCCATTGCTAATGGAATGATTTAAAAAAAAAATTTTACAGTTTGTTTTTAGTCATTTTATTTATGACTATCTTTTTTGTACATTCGCGTTGTCAATTAACAGAGAATACAATTGCATAGCCAACATTTTCACTATATATAACAGTACACGTATACCTTGAACATCAAGGAAGCGAATGTAACATAATAATGGCAATCTGTTTGTTCCAAACACAGGATATGTCCTTTTTTTGCATTGGAGTCTGGATTAGGTCAAGCAACTTACTGAAAGATAGAAATAGCTCCTTATTTATGTGGACAATCTTCTAGTCTGTTTTGAACTAGAAGGTGATGAGATGGAAAAACTATAGATCATTAACCAGAACGTTGAGAGAAAAAGATTTAGACAACATATTTTATTACCTAGGTATTCAGATGGAGAGATGACGATAATCTTAACCATATAGACAGGATACAGAAAATGATTAAAAGATTTAGGATGCAAGATGAGAAACCAGTAACCATGGAATCAAATAACAAAAAAAGAATATTAATCAAGGTACTTTACTACCAGATAATCATCAGCAAAGGAAAGCAGTAGGCAAACTGCTTTATAATTCCACTGTTGGCAAATCTGACATTACAACAATATCTTGTCCAGACTAATCTTCAAGCCAGTGGATTGGAATGATGTCAAAAATGATTGTCGTGTATCAACTCTGTGTGCTGTGATATCCTTTCCAAGCAACATAATCTTCAACATGTATATCTGAGGGGCTGGAACTTGTGTTATGTGGTGGCGGTGAGCTGGCCTGGAGAAAGGATCAGCCTGCCAATTAATGTTAGATGGGCAGTTCTTAAATTCAGAACTTAGATTTTGTAGAGATGTTTGTTCTTGTCTTTCAAACATTTTACATGTTGAAAAACAACAAAAAAATATCATTTTAAAAGACTAGTCATCCTTTTACTTTACAGTGCTGCGACTGTTTGCATTCAGAAGGCATTTTGTGGGAGGAACGTAGTCAAGGTACAGTGAGGATTTGTTCACACAACTGACCTTGATCCAGATCCGAACACAGATGTAAGTATGCACAGCTTACAGCAAAACAGTTGCATCAGTCAAAGGACATGTCTAAGTCTAGGGAGTGGCTGATGGCTGATACTTAAAAACCTATACTGCCTTAGCATCTAATGGAAAGGGTAGTGGCGCACCCAGGGGGGTTTCTGGTTGTCCACATTGAATAATTTTTTTCAAAAAATTGAAAAAAATTTACCAAAAAAGTGAAAATTTTAAAAAGAGGAGTGGCTTTGTGACCATGTATTGAAGACTGACTTAAAGGAAGATTGTAATGGCTTTTGCTGCAATAGGGAATCAGGTGGGGGATGGTGAATGGGTCATAACAAATTCAACAGTGCTTATGCAGTGACACGAGCTCTGGTCCATTGTGTAAAGTGCTCTACTATTGCTATTAGATGTCTACCTTCAAAATAAAACTATTATTTTAATGTGTGAAAGAAGTCACTTATCAATCATCTGAAAAAAATATCAAAAATAGGACTTGTTACAGCCAATAACCAATGCAATTCTTTAATGTAGAGATTAAAATCTCTGCTTTCACAGACAACGTTAATGGATGTCTTACATGTCTTGGCAGTCAGATATTACAACCATATTGCCAGAATTGTTATTATACATATTTTTTTCTTAACAGTGCATCATACACTTCTGAAAAAAATAAAAGGAACACTAAAATAACACATCCTAGATCTGAATGAATGAAATATTCTTATTAAATACTTTGTTCTTTACATAGTTGAATGTGCTGACAACAAAATCACACAAAAATTATCAATGGAAATCAAATTTATTAACCCATGGAGGTCTGGATTTGGAGTCACCCTCAAAATTAAAGTGGAAAAACACACTACAGGCTGATCCAACTTTGATGTAATGTCCTTAAAACAAGTCAAAATGAGGCTCAGTAGTGTGTATGACCTCACTATAATGCCTGGGCATGCTCCTGATGAGGTGGCGGATGGTCTCCTGAGGGATCTCCTCCCAGACCTGGACTAAAGCATCCGCCAACTCCTGGACAGTCTGTAGTGCATGATGTCCCAGATGTGCTCAATTGGATTCAGGTCTGGGGAGCGGGCGGGCTAATCCATAGCATCAATTCCTTCGTCTTGCAGGAACTGCTGACACACTCCAGTCACATGAGGTCTAGCATTGTCTTGCATTAGGAGGAACCCAGGGCCAACTGCACCAGCATATGGTCTCACAAGGGGTCTAAGAATCTCATCTCGGTACCTAATGGCAGTCAGGCTACCTCTGGCGAGCACATGGAGGGCTGTGCGGCCCCCCAAAGAAATGCCACCCCACACCATTTCTGACCCACTGCCAAACCGGTTATGCTGGAGGATGTTGCAGGCAGCATAACGTTCTTCATGGCGTCTCCAACTTTGTCACGTCTGTCACATGTGCTCAGTGTGAACCTGCTTTCATCTGTGAAGAGCACAGGGCGCCAGTGGCGAATTTGCAAATCTTGGTGTTCTCTGGCAAATGCCAAACGTCCTGCACGGTGTTGGGCTGTAAGCACAACCCCCACCTGTGGTCGTCGGGCCCTCATACCACCCTCATGGAGTCTGTTTCTGACCGTTTGAGCAGACACATGCACATTTGTGGCCTGCTGGAGGTCATTTTGCAGGGCTCAGGCAGTGCTCCTCCTGTTCCTCCTTGCACAAAGGCGGAGATAGCAGTCCTGCTACTGGGTTGTTGCCCTTCTACGGCCTCCTCCACATCTCCTGATGTACTGGCCTGTCTCCTGGTAGCGCCTCCATGCTCTGGACACTGCGCTGACAGACACAGCAAACCTTCTTGCCACAGCTCGCATTGATGTGCCATCCTGGATGAGCTGCACTACCTGAGCCACTTGTATGGGTTGTAGACTCCGTCTCATGCTACCACTTGAGTGAAAGCACCGCCAGCATTAAAAAGTGATAATAAGAATATTTCATTCATTCAGATCTAGGATGTGTTATTTTAGTGTTCCCTTTTTGAGCAGTGTATTAAGTAGCCCCTTACAATTTTAAACATCAACCTCTGCTGCATTACAGAATAATTCTCTAGCACTCAGACACACACACTAGCGACGGCGGCCGTAGCTCTGGATCAGGCCCTATAACCCCAAACGGTCTTAATGAATCTATAGAACTGAATCATTTTCTTAAGGCACAAGATATGTCCCCCCTTGACCGCTTCCAATTGAATGTATGAGGGAGCCGTACATTGGAAGCCCCAATGATTCAAGGGAGATTTCGGCCTCTGCTCTGTTGATTTTTTATTACATATATCTAAACTAAGGCCACATTTTAGGACGGTTGACTTCTTTGCAGCGGTGACCAGCCGAGGTGTGGTATATTTGAAATCTGAAATTTGTTCGAGTAACCTATTCTATACTTAATATTTCTCTATGGATTCTGCAAAACATAATCATGATTAGAACTGCGAATTCTTTTGTGACAATTATACTAGTGGTGATTTTGGTTCTGTAGACATGCATATCTTGATGAGGATGGAGACCATATAGCATACTTATAATTTAGTTTTTTATTATTTTTTTTATAGTTTTTATTAATATATTCTATACATATTTCATATATTTTTATATATATATATTTTTATAAACTCAATTTGATATTGAGTTTATTGTGTGTTTTGGATTATGTATGGTTTTTTTTATATTATAAACAGTTTACCTGCAAACCTGATCAATTTAATATTTATGCAAGAATACGCTAATATAAAATAGCTACGAAAAAGTACCAGCTTTTGTTATGTTAGTGGTGTTTTTGCAGTGTATAGGCCTTCATAATGCCCTTGAATGAATTATTATATTAATATAACAACTGTGTAATTAATGCTGAGAACATTAAGTGCTATATCTCTAGAGAAATCATTATATTGGTATAGTAAATGTGGAATTGTTATTGGGAATATTGAACATTAAGTTTGTCCTCAAAATGCATCTATTCATCTATGGTAGATATCATTTGATGGCTGCTGTAAGAATCAGCCTTTATGATGATTATCACATTCCTATAGTATCTAATGTATATCAAAAAATTCTTGTAATAAATATGGTATTTCTATTTAGAGTACCATTTTTTAGTCTGCCATTTATATCTATTTACCTCTCTATAATATAACATCTTTCCGTGCACCAATGTTATTTTGCCATGCCCTTGGTTACCATAAGCGGTTAACGTATCATCTGTTTTAATCAAGAGGGTTTAAATAGCCAGTCCCTCACCATACACTATTTTCCTCCTGATGAAACTGCCGTTCAGCAGAGAAACGCGTTGAGGTGTTTAAACGCGTTGAGGTTTACTTGCAGAGCTACAGCAATTTTATTACTTGCACTAGTCTCCTTGCTCATTGTTCTGTTCATTGGACACTTTCTATCACGGACTTCCATCTAATTGTGCCACATCAAGGGTCAGCCGTGTGCTGACTATTTCTATATACCGCTAATCCCTCCTACCAAAGGGGAAACAAGGACCAGATTGAGAGATATTTGTGGAGATTCGCAGGATAGCGGGAGGTCCATTCCTCGCATTCAACAGTACTCAACAGCTGACTGCTATTTGTCACACTGATGATCCGACAGCGCTGAAGCATAGGCGGCAGAAGTGGCAGGCGGACATAGCTCCGATATACTTCGTTAACCCAACGGTGCTTCCAAGTTAGCGGGGGGTTTTACTCCCTGTATGGAGGATTACTCCACAGCTGATTGTCAGCATTGGAATACAGACGGCCAGAGTAGTAGGTGGACGCAGCTCCACAACAAGAGTCATCTTCTGAGCCTGACGGTACCTATACCTTGCTCTATTTGCCGGATTTAGCAAGCACATAACGTGAGTACAGATAAGTACCACTCCATACTGTCTGCATAAAATAACTATTGGATGAATACCTGCCTATGTAATTACTATCTATTATAGTCACTATCAATAACATTTCATCTTATCTATTTGCCCGGTCAGTGACTACTGCCTACTACTGTTGCCACTATAAATATCAGCCTTCTATTCTAACTAAAATATGATGTGGACATGTGCAAGAATTTAAACTACACTGAGGTTTCCAACACTCAATAATTATTGGATATAGTGCAATTATTGGTCTTTATATGCTGCCTGATCAACAGTCATATGAATTCTTTATGATATATGTTTTTATATGTCCTATGCTGTAGCTTTCAATTAATATAAGTACAAAACATTAACTCTATATGAGTAGTTTTTTAACTATTCATTTTATTTGTTGTATTAATGGTCCATATATACATTATCTTTATTGGAATAAAATTATTTGAATTTTGCCTAGACCCCATAGGCGCTCTGCATTTCTTTTCTGTTTTTCTTGTTAATTAAGGGATTTATCCTCCCAGCAAGAGCAGCCAGTGTGGTCTGGTGTAGTGTACCGATATATATTTTTCTCGCTTGTTTATGGGTTTTTTTTATTACTATTTACATTTTTGCCGCGAGTTGTAGGACAATGGGGACTGGATTAGGGCTTGGGCAATACAGGGGCGGAGCTTATTTATCCCATTTTCGGGCTCCAAAATGTTGGTGGGTATGCTAATATACCCCACATGTATTACACACATTGGAAACCCCCCTTTCAAAATCCTGCATTTGCCACTGAAGGGAATGTATCTGTGCAAGTGGCTGCATTGTGCTCGGTACACTGTGTATGCATGCAATCTGCTGCACTTGCCTAGGGATCCAATCAGCAGCTGTGTGTGTCTGGAACCCGTACAGGCCTCTTATTATTTCTGCTCACAGTTACTGAATGCAGGATGTGTTTCATTCTGTGTTCAGGTCTGGGTCAGGCCCTTGTGTAATCAGATGGATATGGCACAATGGGCAAAGGGATGTCCGGAGTTTACCGATATTTGATACTGCGCATGCGTAGTATCTTTTCATTGCGTATATATACGGTCCTAAAGACCGCTGGGCTTCTTATCCGCTGACCTCTTATCTCATCATGGAGATGTCAGCAGAGGATGGTCAGGGACAGATATTTCTTATTCAATTACATGTGGTGAGGGCTCCAAAATGTCCTATTATAGGGTGTTACAAGGGCACTATATACAGTGGAAAAACACCATAACATCTCATGTTCCCTTTATTTAATTGCCTGAATGTGCCCCCTCCTGCAAAGTTGCCTCTGATCTGGAACTCCTTAACAGCAATTTTTCTCTAATTATATATTCTGAGTGTACTAGTGTGTAACAGCATTTACTTGATTAACCCATGTACAGAGGAGACAGACGTTGCAGGCAGAAGCAGGTGCAGCTCAGCGCTTGGAATATTGCTAATTTTGGAGCCTGTTTAGGGAACAGATGCAAGGTTTGGCAGACGGAGCCTGCTGCAGACTAACGAGCTTCGTGTAGATGATGAGGTATCTGAGAGAGATGCCGTTTAAACTAATGCACCAACAAGTTTCCAGCTTCTCTCTGCTCTGCCCCGGGCTGCTCCACATTGGCAGAAGGAACACCAGTACTGCTATATAGACAGATGGGCTACATTATAAGAATGCCAGGATGGCAGAGGAAGGGGGCAGTCAACCCCGGCAGATTGCATGACCTGCCCACTTTACCTATCTACTGGGAAGTTGGCAAACATGTGTGTATTAAACCAAAATGTTAGCGCTGCCATATAATAGAGACTTACCTTATACATTATAGGAAACCATTTATAAACAATTATTACTAGAAAAATAAATATTTTCAGTTGAGCCCACTCATAAGTAATAGGGTTTGTCACATTACCATATCAAAGTGCTTACATGTGTTAAAAGTCACCAGTTAAAGCCCTGACTATCCTGGTAACATCATATAAGTCTGGTGTTACCTGAACAAAAGCTTCAAAACATTTTAATCTTTGAATAAAGCAGTGATATGGCTCTTCTGTTAAATTATAATGTATTTAAAATATGTATTTTTATAATGTTTTAAAAATTAAAAATCTATCACGTTCTACCCATGTTGAAATGTACATTAGGTTATTAAACAGATTATATCTTACTCCAGCAAAAATGCATATAATGTGGCCTGCTCACTCTAAATTATGCTGGCGGGGATGTGGCCTAGTAGGGGATTTGCTTCATATCTTCTGGGCGTGTCCCAGGATTCAGCCACTCTGGGTGGAGGTCTTCTCGTTGGCCTCAAGGGTACTAAACCAGCCTATAACCCCTTCCCCTCAGACGGCCCTACTCCATATCTACCCCACTGACTTCCCTAGGGAGAAACAGTACCTTTTGGGCCAGATTTTTATTGCAACCAAGGCTACCATAGCTCAACTTTGGAGAACCACAGACCCTCCCCCACTCTCCAAAATCATAGCTAAAATCACATTTCATTCTACTATGGAAACGTTAACGGCTGAATATCGTGTCTCCGCTAATTGTCCCCTTTTTCAATGGCTCCCATGGTCAGACTATC
>WWET01001439.1:268918-292962 GCA_011038615.1 Limnodynastes dumerilii | reverse complement strand
TAATGTTAGCTAGGATGACTATTTTATTTACATATGTAACACTTTATTTAATTTTTAAAAGGGTTTATTTATTTATTTATTTTTTACACAGACGCGACACGCAGTTCAGCATTGATACAATTGTATCCATGCTGTAACCAAAGAATTACAACGATCACCTTTGCTGATCCTTGTAATTCAGTGTCTACAGCATAGATACACATTGTACACATGCTGAACTTAGACATTTTTCTAAACACACGCGATGTGCCGCGATTAGTTAAAGGGATAATCGCGGTGATTTTTTCATTAAAATCACCGCGATTAAGCCCCAAATGCATCGCGGGGCATCGCGTGTGTTTAGAAAAAATCGCACCTTAGTGAATTTCAACATAAATCGCGGGGCAATCGCGGCGATCGGCCGCGATGCCCCGCGATGCGATTTTTCACAAAAAAATCGCGTTTAGTGAATGAGGCCCTAAGAAGGAATGCCCTGAAACTTGATTTTTCAAGCTTCATTCATGATAAAATCATACGTTACAATGCATTAGGATCATAAAACTCCTGGTTATTGCAATGAAAAATGCGCTGCGATTTCACTATGGATCTGGATCTGCAAGAAGTATTTTTAGTGAATTGTGTTTCCGATGGTGTCTCTAGGCACGGGGATGAGAATTATACAGTATCCCGCTGTATCTCGATTTACAATCCATCCCCATTTTACAACCCGGCCCCATGGAAGGCTGGATCCAGTTTGGGTCTGAAGTCTAGATCTGGTCCAGTGTTCTGTCTGGGGGACTATAGTACTAAAAGCATAAAGAGCCATGTATAAAAACAACCCAAAAGGGCTTTTTATACAGGGTCAAATAGAATTAGAACATTTATTTCTCTCTTAGGTGACCACTTATTAAGAATTTAAAATATTTCTGGGAATGGTTACATGAGGTACATTTGTAGTGCCTTTTAGATATGCATAACAATAGATAAGCTCTATTGCTATCTATAGGTGCTATCTATAAATGACATTAGCTTTTTACTTAGATTGATGAAAGATGAATGGAAGAAATGTGTTAGAGGCATCTGTAACTCATAGTTATGTTACTTAACAGTCTAAAACCTGCAGTTTTATGCCATATCTACCGCTGTCACCGAGGTGTAATACATGAATATGGAGTTTGCACTTATTTCAACCCGATCTGCCTGTCACTGCTAGCTATAAGTCAACTCATGTATTAAGGGTCAATCAGAATGGCTACTGGCCCTTGACCTAGACCCAGGCTGTCAAATGAGATAGCAGTCAAAACACGAAATGGAAAAAGTAGAGCACATCTGCATAGATGCAGGTCAGTATAGATAAGGGTCCACTGTAAGTTTCTATACACTGGAGTACCTGGACATAGGATACGTGGCATGAGAGGAAAACAAGAGGAGGGTGCCACAATTTTACCCACATTTTAGCCCATAGATATTTCTTTGTTCACACCTCTTCAAGATAGCAGCCAAACACATAAATGCACAATGGACTAGATCCAGAGTTTAAATATAAGAGGAAAACAGGTAGAAAATGACACCTGGGCAAAACCATGCTGAATTGCAGGGGAGGCAAATTTTATCTGCTGTAAAGAGAGATGTTGATATGAGAGATGATGTTTCCAAGCCCAAGTTTAAATAACAGCTTTAAGTAAAGCTGCTCAGTATCTTTGTGCAGTAAACAACAGCAAAGTATTATCCCCACATGCAAAGAATAAAATTCATTTTTATATACACCTCTGTAAAATGTATTTGCCCAGGCTTAGACTTCCACCTGATTTCCTCTTATTGTCAAACCCTGGCTTCTGTCTAATGTGGATTAATTATAAACTAATGTGGATTAATTATAAACTTTTGTAGTCCAATATTGACAAGTTAAAGGAGGCTCTAGTACTGCCTTTCACCCATTTCCCACACGTGCACTGACTTTCACAAACATTGGTATTACTCTACACACGCTGCTTAACTAATTCTATGCCCTCTGCCTGCACTACAAGAACACAAGTATGCGTTAGGCTCCAAGCTACATGTTACCAGAATGAGATCAGCTAATTTGGCGCCTGGTAGCTACTCTGTGTGTATAATCCCTTTTTTAATCACACTCAATAGGTCTTTTACTGGCACGACTTACTACATTGTTGATCTGGAACCAGTAGTGGTCTTGGCAGCTGCCAGAAACGATAACTCTCCCCTTGGCATTAAAGAATAAGTAGGTCAGGAAGATGCAGAAACCAATCAAGGGGCACAACATTACATATCTCCAACAAGAGAATCCCCAGTACAATTAAAAATATCCAAGGCTGGCATGCATCAGCACAATTGACTTCATTAATGAATAAAAATGTGATAATGTTTGGAACACATATAATAGTAAATGAATAATTAAATAAATAGAGCATGCACTATTATTATGGAATCTACATTCAGTTTCCATAAATGCCATAAAGGACTGGAATTAGGAAACATGGTAACTTTTTGGCTTATAAAATTATGTAGCAAACAATATATTTTAAGCAGCAGAAACTGATAATGAATTACTCTTCCAATGATGTATAAAATGGTTTCAGAAGTTTAAAATAAGTGGAACCACTATTTCTTGGTGATGTAAACAATGTTACTTAATATTCAGATTGTCACCATTGGTTGTGACTGCCAGATTTATAAAAATTGGACCACTTAAAATCAGTTGCCAATATTATTAGTTGATACTGAATATGTTATGGTCACATACAAAAGTCATGTATATTTTCATATTGTCATTTAGATTTTTAATATTGATTACTATATAACTATTGGAATATTGCAAGCTTTGGTGCAAGACATTTATATTCATTATTATATTACCTTTATTCCTTTTTACTTATACACTGTATATTACTTAGTACTGTGCAATCTGAAAATATTTGCTCATTTGTATTAGTTATAATCTAATTTCCTTTTAATGTGATTTGAAACAAATTAATCTATGATTAATGGACATCTATTGAAAGCCCCTATGAGTGTATATAGAAAGAATTTGTCATGATCAAAGCTGTGATCGCTGGTGTGTGAGGCAGTCGTATAGTCAATTTTGTATGATCATCTCAACGGTGATGCAATATAAGGAAATGTACTTTCCAGTTAATTGGACCATGAAGACTTATCTTAATGGATTACTTGCGTAGAACAAAAGTTAAGTCAATGGCAGACAAGGGACAGCATAATGACAACTGTACTACACTGACAGCTGTCAGTAAATGTCCTCAGTATAAGCATAGGTGAATGATTTAGCAGGATCTAATGACAGTTTCCTATTTGTGTATAACATTTATTTCACTTACTATATGTGCATTTGTGTCACAATACTGCAGAGCAATTCCCAAATTTACTATATTATATTATATATATTATTATATTATCTATAGCATTATTTATGTGATGTCCCTTGCTGATACAGACCATGGACCAGATCCAGAACAACGCTTGTTAGCGAATTTACGCGTGGCAGAGACGTAAAATCGGCTTTTGGTAAGCACTGCGCATGCGCACCATAGAAAATACGCTCAGTAACGTAGCGTAATTGACGTATGTGTCACGTAAATACTTACATGTGGGCGTGTCAAGTTTACGTGAGTCCAAAATACGTCTGAAATACGTTAAATAGGCAGGGGTTTGTATTTAAAGTGTACAGTATGGGCGTGCTTAGCTGCGTAAATACGTGTTACCCATACGTACATGTGAGGATCACTGCGGTTACGTTGGCAAAAGTTAAGGTAGGGTTTGAAAAGCGTATCTTGACAAAATACGTACATTCAAGGGGTGTGCCAAGGGGAGTGTATAGAAGGTACGCACATGTTTATACGCTACGCGAGTAAACGTACGGCAAACATAGTTCTGGATCTACCCCCATGATTAAAATGGAGCAGGTATTAATTCTGTAACCAAGAGGCACTTATTCTAGTGCTACAGCTCCAAATAGGGAGAGTGGGACAACTGTATCCAGCATTGTCATAACATATGCCAAGCAATGTTATATTTAGAGCTTTGAGTCATCCAAACTCTCATTTATTACATTAAACAAAACCATATTATATTTCATATCATTTTTTATTTAAGTTTCCTCCACAAACCTACATTTATATCTACCCCATGTGAAACCTGACAAAACACCTCAATCAGTAAAGATCGTTCCAATCAGTTCTGCTGTCTCCCCTCTATCTTTGTAAGGCCACAAACCTAATCGACAGTTAGGGTAGGAAACTGGACACGTAAGTGTCCAGATTTACTACTGACAGCGGGGAGTGCATGGGGCGTACACACCCCGCTAGGCTGTCGGCCATAACAACCTTGGGCGCCCATAAGGTGTCCGTAGGTCTGGACCTGGCCTTAAGTCCCTTTAATTTACAAAACTTTTATATTAAAGGCAGGAAACAGAGCCATATATCTTGTTCAAAATGTAAAAATGATAATGATAATAACATATACTGTGCATTACATTATGTATGCCAGACAGACAGAAAGAAAGATAGACTGTGTAAATCCACAGAAAAATCTGGTCCTTGGTAATCATATCACATTATCATTAATACTGTGAATCTTCCATGCAGGTTTAAATGGTTGTACAAAGACATGAGAAAATAGGGCAATTAATTTTAATGTACACAGGGATGTATGTTACAAAACCTTGGTGATTAAGCAATACATATTGCATAAAAAGAAGTATTTATGGAAGATATTAGCTATAAAAGAAAACCCCAGACTTCAGCTATTGCAGACAAAAAGCCTCATTATGTTTTTTGAAGCGGCAGTGATTTTATTAAGATGCATTTGGCGCCTATATAGACTGGAGGCAGTTATTTTGCTGGCTGGACAATATTCCTGACTAAGCAGCCTATAAATCTAATAGAAATGTGTGACATCGA
Organism: Limnodynastes dumerilii; assembly: GCA_011038615.1. Lineage (NCBI taxonomy): Eukaryota > Metazoa > Chordata > Amphibia > Anura > Limnodynastidae > Limnodynastes > Limnodynastes dumerilii. Next base: position 288,052 of record WWET01001439.1, on the reverse strand, counting down.
AGAAGTTCATGAAGTAAAAAGTGAAAGCTATCATATTGTGAGCAAGCCTTATCTGGAAATTCAACCCACACAAGATCACAGACTACCCATTATACCTACACGGTGTCACCTCAAACTGTTGCCAGACACCTGAGCTGCCCCATTCCTTTTCCAGATTATCCCTTAGATCTAAATGGTTGCAACCAAAGCATTATGTTGTCCCTCCCTGCTGCTTCCAGACTACCCTTTATAGCAACACATTGCCAACGCAGCTGCTGTTTATGTTCCCTGATGCAATACACCCAACTGCTTACATTACCCTCCTTCTATCTACATGATATCAACCCAAGCTCTGTACATTCAGATGGCAGAAACCCTAAGTGCCAGGCAGCAGCACCAGACCTGGGTACACACGGCCAGTTACTCAATTCCAGCCATTTCTTCTATACAGAGGAAGGCTCTTGTAGGTATGTGCCATGTATAGAGGTGTACATTAGGTGATTACTGTTGCCCTACAATCCTCATCGATTAAAGTTCGTTGCAGATGACTTTTGTCAATAAATATTAAATTACAAAGCCAACAGCATAACAAGAGTGAGAATTGTATTACCAACCAATGTACAAAACAAGCAGTTGTGCTGCACATTTAGACAATTTTTAGAATAGACACATTTGCAGAACAATTTGCAAAGACAAACATTTAAACCCAGGACTGTCAGTTGGCCGCTATTAAGCACTTTATACAAGTACTTTAATCATTTCTTCCATCTCTTTTACCTAACACTGACATAGCTTTTTATTAACTATTACATTATCTATTAAGTTCTTTACAGGGAGATAATTCCTAATAGAATAGAAGATTTATGAATATTTCCCTTTCACAGACAGTAAAGCAAATGTGTGAAATTTGTTCAATAATGAGGAACTAGTGATGCAGAACATATCATAGCCTGTATATGACCACCGATTCTACAGCTCTAGTATTATAAATACAGCTGGATGCCGGCTATCTGTTCTACACTTGTGGTGCTACCAACGGAAATCTACAAGGTCTCCAGAAAACACATTTCAGTGGGGGGTATGACTATGATAGAAAGATAATGAGGCTGATGTAGGGTACAGCTTTGTACACACGTGTCCAGTCCTCTTCAGATCCAAAGCCAGACCAGATTGTTTACATAATCCTACAGCAAACCAAGTCTGCAGATACAACACCCAATCCAGGATACACACTTGTTCAATTTTACAGCAGACCTCCAACCTGCATCTGCTGAAAGAATCCTATCACCATACACACTCTTCAAATCTTCGCCAGACCACCTGTTACACACATACAAGGTTCTGCATGGAGTTACAATCAAGAGACAAATTAGACAAAGCAGTCACAAGAGAGTACACACTTGTAAATTGATCCCCTGATTTTAAACAGGTTTATAGATCAATTAACCCAACCAGGCGACCGGGAATGGATGTTACGGGTGGTTATGTAAGGTACACATTTATCTAGTGTCGGGCCAATAAGACAGTTGGAGGTTGCATTGGACACAACTGGATAAGATTGTAACCATCTTAAGTACACCACTGGATTACTCACTTTGCAACTGCACCACAAATTGATCTTGTCGACTAACTGTAGCAATTATTTGCCCGACCATTGGATGATTGTGCCGATAATTGTTAAGTTAACATTATAAGAACATCAAAATTTCTAGAACAGAATTTTAGGCTCAATCCTGTCTTCTGATTTTTCCCCAACTCCCATTCTTTTCAGATTGCAGCCACTATATTGTACTGTGCATTAGTGTTGATCTGTCTACCAGAATGGAGTACATTCCACCCCATCAAGATATAAGAGCTAAGTCCCCAAGAGAGCATTCCCTCTTAGTATAGGCGATCCCACCTAACTGAGTACAGATCCTTACTTCTGTTTTCTTCATTCGGAAAACTTAAGGTAGGCCCTGGCTGTCAAAAGTACACACACCCAGATATCTAGATCTTACACCAAACACACTTACACCAAAACCAAAAACCCTTTAATGACTTGCTCTATATGCTTGTGGACCCAGGGAAATTGTCCCTTTACTCCTGGGTGAAAGTAATGCTATGAATGGCCACTCTGTAATTTTTTAGCACTTTTACTGTTTATAGAACAAAGGCAGAATCATTTCAGAAACAGATTTATGACACATAAAGCTGAACTGGAGTTACCGTAATTGTGCATAAAAAAGAATGTCAAGCATCCAGCCGAACGCCATTTCCTCTTTGGCATAACGATCCGAAAATGCCACCACGTTTTTATTTATCAGTCGTCTTTTAACACTTTGTAAATGTTACAGTCATCCAAGGCAGCAATTAGCTGCTGCTAATCTAATCAATGGTAGAAAAACATTAGATCAGTAAAGGCGCCCGATCTGTCTCTGTCCCTAATCTGTGCCTTACACCACTGTTACTTGCAATAAGTGTACGTCCCATCATTTGTTTTTCTGCTCCGGCTCCAGAAAGCAGCTGGTGATATTTGCAAAGATATAATGGATATTCGTGTGTTTATCTTTTTGGACTCTCTGGAATAATTACAAAGTTTGTAGTCTGGGCGCATGTCTAGACTGTAGATAGAAATGTTACCTCTGTGTATGAGGTCTATGCAGGGTCGGTGCTATGTCTCTGGATAATCTTCAGCCTATCACCCCTGTGACCCCCGATCACTCTTAGAATTGGTTACTTTACTGCTTTAAAGACAATACAGTTCTATACAGGAGCTGCAACTGAACTGATGTCCTGTGGTGCATACTTTACCTGCTCTGCCACTCAGCTGTCATGTCAGTAAGCAAGGAATCAAGGGAGTGTCACTGGGTATTATCTGAGCATGTATGTGGTCGGCAGCGTTAGGGCCCCTATGCATCTCCAGGCCTGGCTCCCAAGGCAGCGGGCCAATACTGCCTAGTGGTAGCACACTGGCCCTGGGTGTGTGATAATTCCCCAGTAAATCTTCATCGTGTGCATACCCAGAAAACATTTCTACGAAATTCCGGCACAAACAAAAGCGCAACTCAGTGCTGTGATCACCTGCGTTTATAAGGGCATTATGAGGGAGCCCAAATGACCTAACATTAATGTAACATTAATGTAAATATGCAAAATTTACAGCAAAATATTTGTATATTTTTTTTCTTTAAGTTGTTGTAATACTACTTTGATCCATGACACATTTTCCATTACACATAGCAGTGAAGTAGCCAGCACTTACTTTGACCACCATTGAAGAAAACATACTGCAGGAGGTATCTGTGTTGTAATTGGCTGTTATATGTCTGTTTGCAAACTGCTATTCTTGTGGAATGATCCGAAGCCGCCTTTGCCCCTGGATTGCCCCTAAACCTCATATTATTTAAAGGGGGGGGTTACATTTAATCAGGCCAAAGTGCATATACATTATAATGTTTTGCCACATTGGGCCGGATCCTGACCTACAGGCTCCTTACGGCCGCCCGAGGTCAGTTACCGCTGTCGGTAGTAAATCCAGATTCCTACTGTTACAATCAGGTTTGCGGCCATACGGCTGCATAGCTGGTCGTAATGGGGCTTCCCCCGCCCCGTTCCCTAATTAGCATGTCTATTTCCGCCTTTACGGGAAAACCCCCTTTTCGTAAGAGCCGGCGTACGGCATCATAAGAAGGATGTGCGTACAGGGGAATTACGTACGACATGTACGTAATTCCCCTGTCGGACGTAGTCCAGGATCTGGTCCACTGTGTATGTTTATTAATAGGATGCCCATTATATAAAAATATATGTTTGCTTGTTACAATAGATTCTTATTTCTTAAGGAGGACCTGTCAAACTAGAGCCTATATTGCAGATTATCACAAACCTCACTTTAAAGCTTTTCTTTGCTTGGGTATAAAGTGATTTTTTTTTGTTTGTTTGTTTGAAATCCATGACTCCACCTTGGAATCACACTTAGCTACAGCTTTGTCTGTAACTAAGTGCCTGCAGTCACTGCCATGCTATTAGTGAGACACAGCGGTGGCCACAAATGGTGAGCTCTCAGAGGTATTATCATGTGCAATGGTCAAAATCTCCAGAATGTTTTAATGAAACAAATGAGTTGACAGATTAGCAGGTGGCTGCGGAGCTTATTTCCTCAGCAGAGAGACTTTCCTATTTATTGGTGTCAGAGGGTTTCTAGAAACAGCGAGTTGTTATTGGAATGGAAAGCTCCATTGTGTCTGGATAAGACAATTTACATTCTTATAAATTTAAGCTTTAAGCTGGCTATACACTACAACGATTATCGGTCCCAGCAGGGGGTGGGCCGTTAAACGGGACGATTTCCTGTTATCGGCACCATACACCTCCTCTGCTGGGACCGATAATCCTAGCAGAAGAGGGGAGGGGGGAGGCAGCGCTCTCTATGGCGCTGCTGCAGAGCCAAGTGCAAAGCTGCTCTGATATGCTTAAAAGTCTACCTTCAAAGATGTCAGAGCAGCATAGTGCATAGATCTGCAGTAGCGTCTATTGCAGGGAGTAGTACAGATAGGGATCTGCCGAATCTGCGCTTCACACAGTGCGGGTTCGGCTGGTCCCTCTCTGTACTATTCCCTGCAATAGACCCTGCTGCAGATCTATGCACTATGCTGCTCTGACAGCTTTGAAGGTATACTTTTAAGCTGTCAGAGCAGCTTTATACATAGATCAGCAGCAGCGACTATTAAAAGGATAGGGAGCCATTCAGCTTGCTGACTGGCTCCCTTAAAATATCGTTTAACAAATATCATTAAAATCAAACCTGCTGAAAGATCAAGTAATCGCACCAGAGCGTTTCTGGTGCGTTTATTTGACGTTTCAAAAAGTTATCTGTACCATACACTAGAGCGATTATTTTCCCGATCACCCAATAATTGGGAAATCGGGCCGATAATCGTCTAGTGTATGGCCAGCTTTAGGTATAGACAAAATAGCATGTACAGAAATCCTTCAAAAATGACGCTTTCATGGATTCACAGATTATGGAAAGCCGGGAGTCTGGAGTGGATGCCGCACGTGCCCTCCTGATATAACGTGTGATTTCTGAACGCAACATCTATCGTACGGAACTGAGGAATAAAGGCGCAGAGGGAAGTGACAGGGGGGATTCACTCCCCTCTTCCGTACGGACTTTAAGATCCCCGCACGTATGTAAAGCGTGTGAGGGTCTGGGTCAGCTCCTATATGATAACTGTAACAATCATAGTTGAAAATTTAGATCAGATTCAGTCACCCAGCCAATGCAATGTGCAATACAGCCTCGCTAGAGTCTAGAACCCTGTCTATTAAGTAAAAGTAACATATATCAAAAATACATTAACTTTTCTTGTTTATGTCATAATGATCAAAGTTAATACAACTTGGCCGTAATGTAAAGTTGTATAAAGCTAGTTTATAACCCCAGCAGACAACGCTTGCAGACAGGATGCGTATATATAACAAAAGATGCACCAGTTTTATTTGATCCAGATGAGTTTTGGGACTAGATTTCCACATTGCCTGCAGTGCCTGTCATGAAGATTCACTGAGAAGCCTTCCATGGATTACGCTTGCACATCCCCACCTGCAGCTCTCATCAACTGCCCCCTTCAGGCTGCATCTTTATTGCCTGCTTAATGTAATCATGCTAATTATATTTACTCTGATCATGTTAGTTCTCATCCTTTCCTTCCTATCTGACTGCCTTGCTCTGGAAAAGCGGACAGCAGTGTGTGTGATATCTCCCAGTGATATACAGCATCTGGCTGGCACAGGTCATATTTGCTGACATGGAAATTAAGTGTTTGCAGAAGATACAAAACACGCTCATAAAACAAAATGACATTTATAATTATTTATAAGCTTACTAAGCCTCAATGATCTCTGGTACCTTTCATTGGAAAATGTAATGGATTTTTGGGTCTCATATGCATTCATAGAAAACCTTTGTGAAACCATTACAAAAATACATTAAAAAGGGCCTTAAGCCAAATCCAGAATTCCGATTCGCTGGCATTTTAAGATCACACAAGTCGCATATTTAAAGGTAAGATATTGGTATTGGAGCAAGGAGAGTGTTAACACAGATGCATCAATAGAGCAAGGATCTAATAACAACACTCATCCTGCATTCGGAAATCCGATCATTAAAACAAAAGATAAAGTAATTTCTTAATTCTTAAAAAAAAAAAACTCTTCTAATAAACTACCAAATTAAATTAAATTAATTTGTAGAATGATACGCACTCATACAGTTCAGGGGATGGCAGTAATAGCACACTTTCCATATCTGCTCTCCCACCAGGCCTTCCTAAGCAGGGTTACAAGTGACAAATGCAATTGGTGTTTGTAGAACACTTGAAGAACAATTATTGAAACAAATAAGTAGAACTGGAGAAAAAGCCGATCTGTGCAGGAGGTCACCGATGACAAAACCTGGGAACGTGGCTGATGTAACAATCAAAGAAACGGAATGAGCTGCTGCTGGTGGATGGACTACTGATGACCACACTGGTACTGACGCGTTTTCAGGAATGACTGCAATTTTTTAAAGTGACTGTTTTTTTCACCAGCTCTGATATGAGACTTTGGGCCGGATTCAGAGGCCCGCATGACCTCCGAACATACATAAAACATACATAAAACACAGAGAGGTCTAAATCTGGCCTTTTGCTTTTATGTTTTTATAATTGTTTTCCATACGATTCATATATATCATTCATCATGTTTTTCTTGGATGTTTTACGTATTTATAAATTGCATTACTTGATTTAAACCCATTTGTATATTTCTTTTGTGTCCCTTTTCAGGTGGACTAAGGGAATTTAAGACATATTAATGTTAGAAATGGATTCAGGATTATGAAACAATTATTTTCTAATGAAACCTGGACATTTCTCAGAGCTTCTAAAGTATCACAACACTACAATTCCTCCTTAATGATGGTACTGTATTCACAGACGCCTTCTACACACATCACTCCATTTGTCTCAATTACTGTGTAATATTGAAGTTAGTGGTCCCTCCAGGTGTGTGAGAACGTCAACATGTGGTATTGAAGCACAGTCACATGTCCGCACATTGGTGTTTTAGGGTTACAAGAGGACATCTGGTACACCAGACTGAGGTGAGTACCATGGAGCAGGGGGAGCGTTTTGGGGATGATGTTACTGTAGCATGATCATAAACTGATGTCATTCTGTTCCATCATTTTGTGATATAAACACTCTGGACCGGATTCACAGATCCGTATTTACTATCTGCGCGTTTTTACGCACGCACGTAGCAAGGAAACACCCATGAAACTCCCCTCCCCTTGGTGACTTCCACCTCCATAGGGCACCCTTAACTCTACATGTGTATCTACGTTCACATGTTACATACATATGTGCGTATTTATCTAACCGTGCCCTCAAATGCCCATTTAAATGCTCCCCCCCCGCCCACTTTCACGTAACTTCTACCGTCCGGATAAAAACCACACCCCTCCATACGTATGTCCCTAAGTGCGATTCACAAGTCCGTGCCTAACATACTTATATGCGTAAATACGTCATTTGCATAGAAAAAGTTACTACGCATGTGCAGTTAATTCGCTCCTAAAAATATGCGAGCAACCTCACGCAAAAACAGATCTGTGAATACAGCCCTCTGCTGTTTGTGCCGAAATGATCTGACCAGAGGACTGTGTGGCATATAAAATGAGAGGGCAACGTTGGGTGACTTACTGATGCTGAAACAAAATTATTTTTAAATGTGTTCTAACTTTTCTGTCTCTAAATTGATCTGCAGTACTGTTTCCATAGTAGATCACACTCAATTCCACCTGTGCCCCTTCACACTTAGTTCCTATGAACACAACTGTGTTACAAAAGACTATCGATGATGATGATAATGTTAATGATGATTATGTAGCATTTTGCCATTAAAGAAAAAAATTCTCATATCTACATTGAATTTAGTTAGTTTATAGTCAAACATTGCACATTTATTTGTTTGTTGCCAGTTATTATATAGTAAGGGGGTGATTTTTGTGCCATGTTTAGTTGGGAAATATATATTGGAGGGTCTGTAGAAGACTGACATAAAGCAGACCACTCTTGATTAAAATGTATTGCTAGACTTATTAGAGCAAAAGTGGGAGAATCACATATCAAGTAGAGAGCGACTCCATGACCTGATGTGGCAGGTCTTCCATTTTTGTTTTAGTGTATATACTTCCCAAGACATCATCCTAAGAGTGGATGACATATTTATCCCTGCTTCAGATATGGGTGAGTTGAAAAAATAGAGTGTAAGATGAATGGATTCCTGTAGAAAAACCAGCTGCAGTCTAGAACCTAAGAGAGAGCTCACAACACAATGATACAAAAAAAAAAATCTGTACTGACAATAGTTTCATAGCCAGGTCTCTCTCTCTCTTTCTCTCTCTATTAAAGAATGCCACTAACTCTTCTTAAAACGATCTTAATGAAACCAGCTCAGTGCTCCACAAACAATGGAACTGATTCAGAGTTATAAGCAACAACAAAGCAAGGAGCAAATCTCAGCCTTGGCAAAACATTGTTCCACTGCAGAGAGTGCAGAGACAGAATGAGAGAATTAGCTCAATGTACATTGTAGTGGGAAAAATGCAGTCTGTGTACTCTATTAGCAAAACCTATAGATTACCCCAGAATGCCAAAAAAAAGGTCATTGCAATGCACCTCTCACATTGCAACATGGTTTGTCCAGGTGGTGATGTGCACATTTTTCTGCTGTTACTCCTAACTCTAAATCAGCCCCAATGTGTTTAACTATACATTGTTAAGTACTGGACATAATAAACATAATTGAGAAGGCTCTCAGACATTACATTGCAAGATTCTTGGCTTTGTTTTACAGTGTTCATTCTAAATGTTTTACTTATATACAAATATGGCATCCACTACTGCAAATGTGGTTTGCATAAATGTACAGGACATTGATTTGCTAGGCAAGACTTACACCTCAGATTACAATGTAACACCTATATGCCTGACAACACTATTATATGTGGCAAGAGGTTGATAAAATTGTAAAATTTGCAGTATATGCCACATAATAAAAACCATGCTGGGATTATAAAGCTTTCCCATGGGACTCTCATTCTAATCATGGTTACTGGGAGACTGGACAAGCCAAATGGCTCCTATCTGCCGTCACATTCAAAGTTTCCAATACTGGAGTGTCTGTGATGCTTGAGTAGCCTTTGGATAAGTGGACACCCTTCTGTAGATATACAAATGGACTCTTGGCACTGTTAACTGAATAGACTGTTCTTAACAATAGATCTACCATGTCTATCATCATTGCTAATAAGTGGACAGATGAATTTCCTAGTTTCTCTGGGTCTAATGCAAAAAAAACAAAAAACAAAAAACAGTTCATTGACTTAAAAGAAAAGTATGTTCAAGTTTTATAGTGTGTATTTGTGTATGTGCATGTATTGTCATCATTGTCAACACTTAATCATCATCTTTAGTACTAGTATCAAAGGTCACCTGTGGCATGCCTAAAGCAATTACAGTTTTGTATGTTTCACATGAGCATAGGTTATAGACAGTATACACCCCCCCTTCCCTTACAGAAATGCCCCAGTGTCTAAACAGCCAGCATTATCTTCTCATCACAAGGTGGTATAGGCAAAAATATGGCAAGAAACCGACATACCCATAACTCAGTATTAGATAGCGTTTTCATTCTCTACCTTGTACAAGCTCTGATCCAATTAAATTCATTCATATATGAAAACAGGGAAAGGATTCAAGACAGGGCTGAGAATGATATAGATATACTTGTAAAACAATACTTTGTTGTCTGAAAAATAATAGTGGTCATGAATTATGGAGTAATTCTTTCACGAAACCTGGGCAAATTAATGCATATTATGTGCAGAATAAAAACTAAGAAAATGTCAACAGCCTGTTGTCTAAAAAAATACATGGTATAAATAGATTCACATGCACAATCATCGCATTTCTTCTCTATTCTTGTGTGTGTGACACTTTTGAAGCACTTTTAGAGTAACAATCTATCTTAGTGCAAAGCATATTAAAGTTATCAATCAAAAAAAGCAGATGACTCACAGTGGAGAAGTTGTGCGGCCCGCAAGCCTCTCCCCGATATCTGCAAGAAAGCAGCATGTCCTCCAGCTGGTGGCCCAGTCTGTCCATGAATCCCACACTGATTCCATCAAAGTCCCGAGGTGGCAGGAACAGTCGAAAATCTGCCAGTTTCTGGAACCACTTCTGTTTTTCCTCGGGCAGCAGCTCTGCCAAAAGAGGGCGAGCTGTACGGTTGGCTAAGAGTAGCCCCAGCCAGTAACCGGCAAAGTACAGATCGCTTTTGCTGAGACGATGAAATCGGACAGGGTTGTTGTTGCAAAGGGTAACAGCTGGAAAAGCCAGTTCCTTGCTCCATTCCAGTTGCACCCGCGTATGCGAAGGAAAGGACAGCCAGTAAAGCAGCCTGTTGGATGACCACGACAGTAAGAGTCCCAATGATGTGAAGAATGCAAGAAACCAAAATGCGCGTCGTTGAAATGCCAACCTTGACGAGCACATGTACCTCAGGCCATGTAGCTTTGTGCGCTCCAGTGAGGGCAGGGTTAAGGCACGGCGTTTCTGTGTCCTGGCGTAACATGGGTGTAGAACCACCTGGGCATCTCTTCTGACTGCACCTGGGGGGCAGCTGCCAGCTGGAGCCCGGATCCTCTCTTCTCGGGTCATGACACACCCCCAGGGACTCACCAGCAGGGGGGCATCTCACTCTGGGCATCTGCAACACAGCTGGGTACCACCACCCCCTCATTCATTCAGTCAGTGCAATGCCCAGAATGTTAGCTGAAAATGCAAATGAACAGCAAGTAGGGCTGGTTGTTAGACCTGGGGTGAAATAGGAATCACAATCAAAACCCTAGATGAACCCTATCCATTCAGATTCCCACAACTGATGACACTTGTATTTAGAATGCAATTCTTATTATTATTTTACATCTTTAATGCCAATTTCCTCAACGGGAGAAGTGTTTTCTTCTTTATCCTTTGATTTTAATATGAGATATGTTACTTCCTTGCTCGCCTTGTAAATCAGAAACAGAAACCTCCTTAAATGCCTGCATGATAATAACACAAAGCAACTAGTTGTCTCCCACACACTTCAAATCGGGAAAGACAATCCCCCTTCTCTGGGAAGCCAGATTGCCATGACAGTGAAAAGCATTTAGGGAACTGAAGGTGCTGAAAAATATCCTTCTTGTGCCAACTGTCTCACTCTTTAAACTATATGAGCCACAAATAAAGCCGTTGGACTGATTAACCTGGCACTGCCAATATCTTTGTGCTGAATATCCCCACTGCAGTTTCTCCTCTTAATTTACTGATCCTCTGTAGACCATTTCCAGGCATGAAGGACTGAAGAGCGTACAATGATTTGTCTGTCCATTCAGTGGGTCTATGAATGGGGGGGATCTATAGCACAACATGATCCAAAATGTGCTTTGCTGTCTGTCTTCCCAAAGGATGAACAATCTGATAAAGTCTTTGAGTAGATTGAATCATGACAAAGCAGGGGACACAAGTTAACTGTTCCTTTTATTTTCCTTTAAAATTCTCTGTACTGTTTAACTCTGCACAAGAATATTTAAAGGGAAGCTTTCAAATATAACACTTTTTGCTCATGATATATGGTTTAAAACTTGGCACAGAGGACTGTGCTCTCACATTGATTCACACAGGATAAGTGTACATACATAGTCACCCCACACAAAAGATTGAGTCCCACCAATATTAATTCGTTTCATCCAGGTCACTCACTGGTCGCTACATCCAACAAACTTTGCAATCCAAAGCAGAGATGGGCTTGGTGGGTTCAGCACTGCGGACAGCTCCTCCAGCAAAGCGGTGTGTGGAGCAGACAGAGCGCTTGTCCCCTCACAGTAAACATTGCAAGTAGCAGTTAATCAGATATATGAACACAGCTGGACGTGTTGTCTGCAGGGTGGTGATCCGGTGTGAGGGTCAGTCCGGCTAAGCAAGCAGTAAGAGCAGATCTAGCATGTGTCCCCCTCTCGCCGTCTCTGCTGCACACAGGCATCTCTATTTGTGCACCAGTGCAATCCTGCATTACCGTATTTCTCTCTGTACAACAGTGATCTCGGAATTACCGATAAACGTGGAGAATAAGAGCACTTTCACAAAGTTCCATGGAAATATTACATCCCGTGTGCATTTACAAGGAAGCACAGGCTTGGCTATTAAATGACACGTCCCATTTTAACTTGGTAATGCACTGTAGCACGACGTATTGCATCTACAGGTTATAGTAGATGCAAGATGTAGTAAGTGCAAAGGCTAGACTGGAATTACTCTACATCGGAGATTATGAGGTTTTTAGTATAATAAATACTATAGTAATTCACGAACTAGTGCTGTATTTATTAAAGCAAAAATAGAGACGCTATTATCCTTGTCTCCAACACTAGCATGCACTGCGTTTATGATTGCCCAGCAGGTCTGTGACGCACGTGATCTATACACAGTCACTATAAACAATGCTGCGATATACACTACAACATGCTTATCCCCAGCAGAATGGCATACTGCGCTGTGTTGTTTAAGCCAACGATTGTTACATAGCGACAGGATCCTATCATAGTCCAGAATTGGAACACAAAATACAGAAAATCTGATGTCAAATACAAGCAAACAGTCGTTCATTGATCAAAGGCTATACTCTGGAGTTGGAAACGTAACTTAATATCATAATATTATTTATTATTCTTATACAGTATTGTCATATCCAGAGAGTCTTGTACTTGTTGCAAAATCTTCTGCCCTTCTTTCATTTCCAGATCAGCTACGGCACTTGTTTGCTGTGCTAGAAGCTATGCATCGCATACAAATAGCGACCCGGTGCATAATGTGTACAATTTCGTGTAAGCACTGGATATGTCACTGCTCCTCCTGTTGGAGAAACGAAGAACTGCAGTCACATTGTCTAAGACGTGACCATAAAAACCACAAGCGTGTTATATTGTAACTCACAATCCTAATGCAAAATTCAATATCCTATGTACTGTATTAAATACAACCTTACATCCCGTGTTTTAATTTTCAAACGAAAGCTTCACAAGCTGATACTTATATGCACCAGACCTATATCAAAAAAATTTGGCATTGTTAAGCTTAAAAAGCATTTATTTGATAAAGATAAATAAATAAAAATATGCCCAGAAATAAATATAATAATATAATTTCTCTGCACATAAAAATGAAATGAGTTCTCTTGTAAATGTATCCATTTTTTGTAGGGTTTTTTTAGACTTACCACCAGTACTGCAGAATGTTTGCAAAATACATTATATTGTACATCAGCAACAGAAATTATGCCAACTGAAGTTATGATGTCTAGTAATATGTACATAAGTAATAAAGCCCAATACTTCTATAATAAATGAGTGCAGTTGTACCAGTAGCCAGTAATAAGTCACCAATAGCAGTATATCCTGTATAAGCCATCAATTCCTATCCCTCCTTTTATTAGCATCAGCTTAGTGCAGTTTGCTATTCAACTAACGTTCAGAATGTTTTTCTGATTGGCTTTAACTGAGAATTGCCAGTTGCAAATTAGAAAGAGGCAAATAATCATAAAGTACAATTACTGCCAATCAGCGCTTACACCCAGGGCCAGTACTAGGTTTTTCAGCGCCCCCCTGAGAACTTTAAAATTGTGCCCTTCTGTTTAACAATTTAACACCATGGCCATCCTAGATTATAATAAGCGTCATAAACCACAATAAAGAAAGTAAATTATAGTCACCACTACACAATATAGACAGTGTTCTAGTCTCTGTTATACAATTCCCACTTCATCCTAAAAACCACCACACAATACAGACTATATATATTATCATTCATGTCTCTCCAGCTTCCCAGTATTCCCAATTCATGACTCTCCAGTCTCCCAGTAATCCCAATTCATGTCTCTCCTGCCTCCCAGTATTCTCTATCAAGTCTCCAGCCCCCAGTATTTCTCATCATGTGTCTGCAGACCCCTAGTATCCCTATCATGTCTCTAGTCCCCCAGTATCCCCCATCAAGTCTTCAGCCCCCCCCCAGTATCCTCATCATGTGTCTCCTGTCCCACAGTATCCCCTATCATGTCTCCAGCCCCTTAGTATCCCTATCATGTGTTTCCAGCCCCCAATATTCCCAATCATGTCTTTCCAGGTCCCAATATTCCTCTTTTGACTCCTATACATTTCTTACCTTTTTAAGTCTTCCCTCCTATCTTCTGCTCTCCTCTGCAGTGGGCTTTGAAGTGCATGATGCTGGTCACACCAGCGTCATTCAGTGATACACAGGAGTAGGGATGGAGGCGCTGCAGTGAATAAGCGCCACTGCTAAACACTCTAAGGCGCTCTCGCCTGTGATGAAAGCCCTTTACAATGTTTGACAGTTGCGTCCATTCAAGGGGTCACACCGGTGGTGGGGAGCAGGGGGGGTGAGTGCTTTTCCAGCCTGGTGCAGTCCTGCACTTCATCCCCCCACTTACCACATTGCGCCGGCCCTGCTTACACCTCAAGAAAAATATAAGGCAAATTCATGCGGTTGTATGTGAGTATTTAAGCAGTAATAGATGATATATTATGTATGTTTTATTCTTTTAAAAAGGTTGCGGGAAGGAGAACCATCGGATGGTGCTTCCAGGCTGGGGATAGATCAATAGAGAAACATAATATCCAAGTTATGGATTATCTTTCTGCATCGCCCTTGTTGGCTGTAACTCTGGTTGTGGTGATGGTGGTGGTGAGGAGGGGGAGGGGAGTAGACTATCAATCAGTTAGGAACGTTTTAGAGAAATAAAGGCAAAAGAAAATCAAATACAGAAGTAGATGGCAGTTCCTGGTGCAAGCAACTAAACTGATGAAAATATACTTGTATATATATTTATATTGGTTCAGGCTGTGGAAAAGCAATGTCACACTCCTGAATACAAGTGTCATCAAATCAAAACCTCTTTATCCCAATATTATCCTGGTGGGTGGAAGGTGGGTGGAATGCAGAACTGAGACATTATTAAAGCTCTCTTGTTGTTGTAAACTGTAACCATGGAAATAGATAACACACTGAGAAAGTCACCATCATGTTGTAAAATCCATAAATATTGTATTTTGGACATAATGGCCCTGATAAAGAGCTGAGCGCAAATGGTAGCGCATCCTGCAAGCAGAACGTATGTGCAGTAATGGGCGACTTTGTACGTTCAATCCACATGCGCCAGTGAAAGGGACATCTGGATAGGAAGTAGCACACAGTCTATAGGCACAAAGCAGCAAACTCTCTGCTTCTATGTCTCCAGATACACTCTACAACTGCAGGGCTGTATAAAAAGTTTGGAAGTGTATAGATAGATAGATAGATAGATAGATAGATAGATAGATAGATAGATAGATAGATAGTGATATATACAATACAGAAGAGAAGCACAGACCATGACTGACTCTGACACACACACTCCCACAAATACACATAACTGTTGTCATACACGCACACACATGCACATAAATATTGTCATATACACATACATAACTATTGTCACACACGCACATACACAAACACACATGCACACACACTATTGTCACACCCACACAAATAAACATAACTATTGTCACACACACAAATACACAATTATTGTTACACACACAAATGCACATAACTATTGTCGCACACACAAAACACATAATTATTGTCACACACACAAATAAACATAACTATTGTCACACACAAAACACATACCTATTGTCATACACACAAATACACAAAACTATTGTCACACAAACATACACATAACTGTGGTTACACACAAACACCTATTGTGACAAACACACAACTGTGGAGACACACACAACTGTGGAGACATACACACACACAACTGTGGAGACACACACACACACAACTGTGGAAATATACACACAACTCCACAACTGTGGACACACACAATTGTGGAGACACACACACACACACAACTGTGGAAACATACAACAGACCCTCCAACATGACCCATTCCATTAGGTACAATTTAATCCACTCCTGAGCTTTCAACTGTCACTCACAACTGTGGAAACATACAACTGTGTAGACACACAAACAACTGTGAAGACACACACACAACTCTGGAGACACACACATACTTACCCAGTGCAGCCATTTCAGTGTCCAGCCAGACGGTGCCTGCATTTCCACACTGCAGGATGACTGAGGCCCCCTGGAGGCTGCCCATGCGCTGCCAGTTCTCTTCTTCTTTTTTTTTTCCACGGGCTGAATGACAGCCCAGATGGTACAGGGATGGCTCTTAGAGATCCCTGATCTGCAGATGCTGTAGCTCCTAGATTGCAGCAGTAAATCAGAGATCTCTTCCTATGTGCAATGCTATTGAATGGCATTGCATATAGAAGGAGATCTCTGGTTTACAGCTGATGTCCAGGAGCATCAGACCTTAAAGAGCCACATGCGAGAGCCGCGGGTTGGCCACCCCTTCTCTAAGGCAATGGAAAAATTCATTTACAGGAAAAAAAGTAAAAATGTAAAATATTTTTTTACTGTTTAATTAAACAACAACCACAAAATACACTATCAGTGATTGCCTATCTGTTTACTTTATTTTGTTGGACAACAATCAAGCTAACGAATACTAAATTAGCTTCTGAATGTGTCCTTCTGACTTAGACATGACCTGCATTAGGTGCAAATGTTGTTACGTAAATAGCCTTTGTTACATCTGTGTTCTGACCAGGATCGGGAGCACTTGCCTTGGACACGCCCTTACTCTACATTCACTACATCCCTCCGCCCCTTTCTTCCATCTACACGCCCCTCAGAACGAAAGCCCTGGATGCCAGGATTGTGCTATGATGTGGATGGGACGTCCCTGTTCAGTAAATCACGCAGAGAAACGTCACGCCAGCTGGCGTATGCGCAGTCATGGATCGGGGCCAATAACTGCACAATAGTACAACAATCATATTAGTTGTATAATGTGGTGTGAGTTCATCAGACGAGTCATGCTGAGTGGAAAACTGATTGAGGTTATTGGAGTTACTAATGTTAGATGAATGATTAATAAGTGTTAGACTTATGACATTTATTTATTATTTATTCATTCCGTGTCCATGGAGATCTGTTAGTTCACACGGAAGAGGGGAGTGCTTTCATGTGAAGTTCTGGATATTTACGAGTCCAGAACCCTGCCTTAACCTCTCCGATCTGTGTGGATCTAATACTCTCCGACCTGGCCCTTCATTACCATGCTTATTCCCATCTGTCTGGGTTTAGACATGTGGAAGTGAGGGGTCAGACCTTTTCATAGTTCATACAGAAGGAGTTATAATTCATAACATCTGACGCACGCATGCAGCAATGCTACTTGTCAGGGGACTTATGCATGAGACTTGCATAAGTTCCCTGACTTACATAAATTAGGATCAGGGCCTAGAAGAGCATTATGCAAGGAAAATCTAGCTGTAACATGCAATATAAACTGTAAGGGGGGGTCATTTTATAATGTGGGAGTCCAATAGTGAGAGCATTGCAATAATCAAAGTGGGAGATGATGAATGCATGAATGAGAGTTCTTGCAGTGTCTTGTGTCAGATGTTTTCATATTCTGGCAGAGATTGCATGTGGGGAACAAATGACAGATCTGCTTTTATAGCAAGCTAGAGGAATAAAAATGGAGGTAGATCCAGAAAAGCAAACACTGTAAGAGCCATTAGATAAATAGGATGTAAACCAGGAAAGAGCCATGTCCTTCATACCTAGAGATTGTAACATTTAAGGAATCTGAGTGCTGATTAAGCACAGCATTGAGCATGTGCAGTAGCTATTGTTTATTGAATTACGCCCGTCTACGGAAGACGGACGTAGTTCTGGATCTACCCCCTAATGAGGAAATATTGGGTGTCATACAAAAGTGTTGATCATGGCTGTTATTTTGTTATAGTTGGGTATCTAATGGTGGCAGTTTTTGATCAGGGGCAATAGTTTATCTTGTCTCTGTACATTGTTTGTGTGTTTTTTTTTATTAGCTTAAGAACATTTATAAAAAACAGATAACAAAAATGTCAACCAACTAAATTCAGGGAAAAATACCATTTTCTATCTACCGGGCAACAACTTCTTAGTGTCTGAACATGGAAAAACTCATGCCTTTAATTTGTTGCCAGCACGATCACTGTAGATGAAGCTTTATGGGGCTGATTCAGAGTTAGACACAAATACATGCTACACATTTATGAGTGGGATATATAGTTATACATTTGGAGACGAGTTAGAAGTCATCACCTCTCAGTCCTAATTCTGTTTACCTCTCTTTGCAGTTGAGTGTTTTTTTTGCTGTTGCCCCTGACTCTTGATCAGCTCTGACAAAGTCCATCCTCACATGAGAATAAAATAAGACAGAGAGCTGGTTAATCACGAAGCTCCCATATCCTATTTGAGTGTTTTCTGTAATAGAATCATTTCTCCACTGCCAATGATTACTATATTAACTGAAAGAGGCAAAGCAGAGCCAGGTCTGTCTGCAAGAATTGTAGCTATCAAATCATTAATGAGATAAACATGGTTGGTGAGAGCGACTGTGAAATCTGCAGATTACTTACAAAGAATAATAACCAAGGACTGATCCTGAGTCATCGCAGTGCAGCGATATTGGGGCTCATTCAGAGTTGCACTAACACCTTTTTTTTAGGTAGCCCTGAGCAATACCATGTTGAAATGCAAGAGGAGGCAAATTTAAATTGTGAAATCAGTATTATAGGTGAAGTTTCTTAGCTGTACTCTATTTTATAGATTAAACATAAAGCTTTATGTAACCTCCAAATTGGAGTTAAGCTTGAAAACATTTGCTCCCCTTCACATTACAACACGGTGTTGTCAAGATGTACATTTGCACCTGTTTTGCCCTTACTCCCAAACTATAAATCGGCTCCATTGTAGCTCCATTGTATCACTGCTGATTCTAGACTGTTGTGTAAGTGCAAGGAAGACCACTCCCCTTGCTCGCACACAGTTCCGAACCCTGAAGGGGGACTGATTGGAAGTCTGGATAGTGCAGTGCAACAATAAATAGAAC
>WWET01001439.1:242338-268904 GCA_011038615.1 Limnodynastes dumerilii | reverse complement strand
GCACCCCCCCCCCCCTCATACCTGTTATCAGAAAAAATACCCACGTAACTCTGGATTGCATGGGTCCACATACGAGAGGCATTATGGAATGATCTCCTTTTTGGAAATCTGGTTTCCGTCTATTTTAAATATTTTGTCATTCTCTATTCCCTGATGTCTTGCAGCATCTCCCACTTACTATCATTTATATAATTGATCAGTGTGTGCAATATAGTCTGTAAATGCATACTGATCACTCACAAGCTATTTATGAGTGTGGTATATCAGTGGTGGAGAGGTTTCAGCTTATGTCGGGCTCACATCCAGATATCTGACACTTAAGGGGCGAACTCTGCAGAGCTATTACGCAGCCGGGATGCTGGCTGGTCATTCTAGTTACTGCTGTGTGCTGCTGTATTTGCAACCATAGCTTCCAAGATCGAGCCAGCCCTTTTATGACTTCCACCATTATTCATGAGAAAAATACAGCCTTCTGATATACTATTCATTGTTTGAACACTCAAAATGCCTTCCTCTGTGCATACCAAAACAGACATTGCTTTGCCGCAACCCTGACAGAAAAGATTGAATAGCAGCTGTTTGTTTTGTATTTCTTAGTATATACACTGACTTCTGTGTTGACAGTATACAGCTGTTTAATTTAATTTAATGCCAAAATCATTTAAAAAATGTACTGAGTGAATATTACGTTTTGAAGTAGTTTGCGCACTGTCCTTCTGCACTGAGCTATATCCGTATTCTGTGTCTCTGATGTCCCTCTAGAATGCACACTACATTTTCTTCATGCACCACCAGTATGTAATTGGCCATGGAATGAAGTTATTGTGTACTAGTAATAGGCAGTAATATGTGCACTTCATATTTCTATGGTCAATTGAGTAACTAGCCAGAGAGCCCTGCAAGATCCAGTTTCTATCTCTTTATTTAAACTATAAAATGGACAGAGAAATACATCTCTATTTGAAATAAAGGGCTCCATTTACTAATACTTACCTTCCCCTGGGAACGATGCTGCTCTGGGCTCGCATGTAATTGCAGCGAGCCCGGCAGCTTCCTCTTTCAAATTTACTAATACTCACCCCCCCAGGTGAGCTGCTACGAGGTCCCGCGATGATCTCTGCGCGCATCACAGGCCACTTCATATGAATAAAGTCCTGCGCACGTGCAGAGACTACATTGTCGGACTTAGAAAATTTTAAGCCCAAATATGAAAAACCAGTCGGACGCATCTCCCGGACATGTGAGTTTATCTTTTTTTCTTACTTTTTTTTTACAGTTTTTAATGTTTACAATGTCTTGGTTTATTTTTTTAGTTAAAATACAAAAACAAATAAACAAAAAAAACAACATTTTTTTTTTAACATTAGTTCATGCTCCTTCATGCCAGCGGTGTCCCCATACATGCCCCCCTTTTGCTCCCCCTAATAACAGCTATTAAGGGGAGGAAAAGTAGGAAATATGGGGATATCGCTGGTATGAAGGCACTAATGCCATTCTGAGCTGGCGTTAGGTTTACCTTCGGTGCCGAATGATAATCTCGGCACCGAGGGATTGTAGATTGTAATGTAGTGTCGGCAGCCGTTAGGATCAACGGCCCGGTGAAGAATTGTAAAGTCTGTGTGCATCGCCATGGAAACAGCAGATTTCCATGGCGATTGCACTATTGTAAATGGTAAGTATATCATTTTTAGGTGATAATTTCCGTTTTACAGTAAAAACAGGCATTATCACCTAAAAATGAAGTTGGTAAATATAGTCCAAAATTCTTGATGCGTTTATGTAGATATTTATTAAGTCCATCAGACACATAGGGGATCCTGAACTACGGACATGCGCTGTGCGTAAATATGATCAGCGTAAATACAATGCACTGCCCAGGACGACTCACTTGGTCGACCGTAATTTCACCTCCTTACACTTGCCGAACCTTACCTTAACTTTTCTTATCGTAAGTACGTCCGGTCGTAATTACACGATGTTCGTAACAGCCTAAGCACGCCCATACTGTACGATTTAAATACATCCCCCACCTACATTTCGGAACTGCATCGTAATTACGAGTATTGTAATATAGCACGCCCTTTCGTCCGTAATTACGCCACTGTTATGGATGACCTATTTTCAACTACGGCCAACACTGAGTTATGACAGGAAGTAGTCAGTGCGCAGTGCCTGTTTTTAGACGAGTTTACGCTTACGGAAGGCGTATTTACGTTCACGGGCGTAGTTCAAGATCAGGCCCATAATGAGTTTCAAAATATTTTAAACAAAAGCATTAAAAGTAAAATCCTTAAAGCAAATATACTAACGTGTTAACGTAACAGTGTGTCGTAGTGTTACGCACAATAGAACAATTCCCCCTGGCATTCCCCTCCTTCTTATGGATTCTGGACACTTAAGTGTCCACAACCCTAACTTAACTGTACACAAACGCAGATCTGTGCGGGTACTGCATCTCCCCACCCCCAACCCTTCATTAACATGCCTAACCCTGCCTGTGTGGTGGGACAAATCCTACGCTTGGCTGGGTTGCAGTCTATGCGTGCCCTCTCTCTGTGCACTGATCCAGAATTCTGACATTTTACCATTTTACCAGACATTTTACCATCATAGGAGTGATGGCTGGACAGGTGTCTGGATCCAAAAATTTGTTGTGGTTGCAGTCCACTGCCAGATCCCTGCGGTATTCTAAAGTCCCTATCGGTGAGTGGAGGCCACTCTCCTCACTTACGGGAGTTACGCCCACAAAATGATGGCAATGCAGAAATGTGAATTATAGGAAAGGGCTGATGCCAGCACTTAATGTCCCCTCTCCTACAGAATAAAAGTTCTTTCACTTCCCGATCTGTCCTTCCCCACTGTTGAAATACTTACCGGGACAGAATTCTGCCCTAGCACATTCTGGTACTGCGGCACGCAGAGCCGGAAGTACATAAAGGAAGTTTCTGTATGAGCAACTTCCTGTATGCGCCGCAGAGGAGGAAGAAAGAGGGGGAATACTGAGAGGAGAGGCTGGAGGCTCCTATGGGGGGATACTGAAGGGAGAGGCTGGAGGCAAATATTGGGGAATACTGAGGGGAGAGGCTGGAGGAACATATGGGGGAATACTGAGAGGAGAGGCTGGAGGCTCCTATGGGGGGATACTGAAGGGAGAGGCTGGAGGCAAATATGGGGGAATACTGAGGGGAGAGGCTGGAGGCACATATGGGGGAATACCCAGGGGAGATGCTGGGGGCTCCTATGGGGGAATACTGAGGGGAGAGGCTGGAGGTAATACTAGTATATTAGGGATCTGCTGGAGATGGCACTTGGATGTGCTCTGCAGTGCCCCTTTGGTCTGCCAGTGCCCAGAGCACAAGCTGCACCCTCACTTAGTGTAATGTAAGTGCAGTTAGGTATTGGCATTGGAAATCATCCACCACCTAGGCACTGGCTAGTGGTGCAATCGCACAGATGTGTGGATATTTCTGGCCACAATTTCACATCCCTATTTATTTTTTGCTCTGGCATTTCATTACATAGGATGCAGATCTTAGGACTGGTCCAATATAACTACTTAAAATGGTTTGCATTTGCAAGAATATGTAAATTTGAATATTTCTAATAAGTAAGATTAAGGGCTAGAGGGCCAGATCCAGATTTAATAAAGATAGCCCACTCATGCACTCAAGGTGCAAAAGTGGGCTAAATAGACTGGAGAGCGCTTGTGCCCTCCAGATGCTACGTTAGTGTTAGCAACGTAACACTAACGTTACTACCATCGTACGGAACTTAGTGGGAAGGGGCTGTGCTTCCCCTCTGCCCACCAAGGTGGGCACGGGGAAGCATGTAAATTGTACAGTGGGGGACGGACCTCTGATCCGCAAGTGTGACTTAAGGCTACATTATGGCAGCATAAGTCACACTTGTTCCGAACAAGTGTGGGGAGTGACAGGGGGAGTTCATTCCCCTCTCACATTCGAACAGACAAACTCCTGCATGCACGGAAAGCGTGCGCGAGTCTGAATCCGGTCCAGATTTGCTAAATCTGAAAAGGACAAGTGGAGATGTTGCCTATAGCAACCAATCAGGTTCTAGCTGACATTCTCTAGTATGCAATAGGAAAATAAGAGCTAGAATCTGATTGGTTGCTATGGACAACATCCTTTTCTGCAGTTTAATAAATCTGTCCCTAACAGTTTCTCATAAAAAAAATACATGTTGATAATAACTTAACTACTCAAATGTAATTTACAAGGGCTTGCCCAGCAAGCAAGTTTTTATTAAGTAATTAAAATGGAATTAGAGGTGACAAGCAGGGGACATTAAATCAAGGTAGCAGTTGTGCCATTAAGGCCATGTTTACAGGAGAAGACATGAAGGGAAAATTACTGATCTCAAATGAATCCAAGTCTGCCAGCTAATTCACTAATTACTGCCCAGAGTACAGTATGGTCTCCCAACCACTGCTTGTGTGATGTGTTACATGCTATATTATGCCTTGTACCTTAATATACTTGCATAATTAATAAACCTACTTGCAATGCACAGAAAAAATCCATTCTCATTCTTTATCACAGCAAGCCAGAATAAAAACACCTGTCCTTCCTTGTAACAATGAACAAGGCATTTCAATTCCTCATACAGTTGCAACTTATCACACAAATCGAACCTAACTGATTTCCCTCTATGCCATTGTACAGTATATAAAAGACAGACCTGACGCGGTTATCTCGCACCAATTTTTATTACATAATTAAACCTAACACACCTTCTCACATATAGTCAGACAGATCGGATGTACACTCTCTTCCTATAACTTGTACAAAATGTAACCTAATAGGCGACAGCACAATAAGGACCTGATCCAGACCTGAATGCATTCTGCATGGCGTAAATCTGAATGCAATTAATGGGATCCAAACACACACAACTGTTACTCTGGATTTGAAGGCAATTATGGCCAGTGCAAACATTCACAGTGCAGCCAAGCACAATGCAACTACTTTCACAGGTGCGTTACCGTTGCCTAGCGATACAAAGGCAAGTACAGGGTACTACACTGTAATGTATAGTGAAAACAGCAGTAAGGCTGTCTGTGATCGCTGCAGGGACAATGTGAATGTACTATAAGTAAAGCAATAATGAATCCCTATACCCAGCACTGCCTTACCTAATGCTTTGAGTTTTGGAAGGTTAAATGCTATCGGGTGTTAGACTTCAGCATCTCCCTAGACTTAGAAATAATCTGTCAATGGTGCAAATGTACTTCCATAAATTATGTGTGCAAAGGTCTGCATTTGGGTTCAGTTGTGTGAGCACACACTTTTTACAGATTGACTACATCCCTCCCAGTGGCGGAAGTACCGGAGGCAATGGAAGCGCTCGCCTCCGGGCAATGCACACCCGCCCGCAGCTCTCTTCACAAGAAGCCAGGTCACGCTGGTGTCATAAATCAGCAGAGCGCGCGCCGCGGAGGAGAGAGCTAGAAGCAAGAAGACAGCAAAGGTGAGAGATTATGGAGGGTAGTTGGGAAACGGGGATTTAACTACCATGGAGTGGGCACACAAGTAAAGAGGCAGCATCAATAAGACTGAATAGACACAATAAGGGGCAATGATGTTAGGTGGAACGTGGACATGTAATGAGAGGCAATAAGGCTGGAAAGAGGGCAAAAATACTAATTGGATACACAGAAGGAGGCGGTATAAGGCTAACTGGACACCAAGAGGGGGCAATAAGACTGACTGGGAAAAAATTTATAGGGGTGGCAATATAGTTGACTGGACACAGAAGGAGGGGCAATAAGCCTGGATGGAAAAACAGAAAAAGGGGCAAATAAGGCTGACTAGAAATAAATAAAGAGGGGGGAAATAAGGCTGAATTGACACAGAAAGAGGGAGAAATAAGACTGAATTGACACAGAAAGAGGGGGCAATAAGGCTGAATTTAACACAGAAAGGGGGCAATAAGACTGATTGGACACAGAAGGAAGGGGCAATAAGGCTGGCTGGCACAGAAGACGGGGCAATAATAGTGGTTACAGAAACAGAAAAAGGGGCCAAGGCTGACTGGACACAAATAAAGAAGGGGGATATAAGGCTGAATTGACACAGAAAGAGGTGGCAATAAAGATGAATTGACACAGAAAGAGGGGGCAATAAGACTAGGTGGACACAGAAGGAAGGGGCAATAAGGCTAACTGGAAAAATTAAGAGGGGGAAATAAGGCTGGCTGGACATAGATTGAGGGGGCAGTAAGGCTTAATAAACCTAGAAGGAGGGCTCAATAAGACTGGCTGAACACAGAGGACCTGATTCACACTTAAGAATCTACTTAAAATACGAACGTAAAGTCACTCCTGGACAAAACCATGTTGATTGCAGGGGGATTAATTTAATTGTATTCTTTGCATGCAGGGATATATCTTTGAATTTCTTACTGCACACAGATACTGACCAGCTTTACTATTACACTGTTATTTAAACTTGGGCTGGGAAATATCATCTCTCAACACTAGTACTGTTTGCAACAGATGAAATAGGACTCCCCTGCTATCAACATGGTTTAGCCCAGGTGTGACTTTAAGTTCTTATTTTAAGAAGATTCTTAAGTGTGAATCAGGTCCAGAAGGTGAGGCAATAAGGCTGGTTGGACAAACAGAAAAAGGGGCCAATAAAGCTGGCTGGACAAAAATTGAGGGGGGCAATAAAGTTGAATGGACATAGAAAGAGGGGGCAATAAGGCTGCCTGGACACAGAAGGTGGGGCAATGAGGCTGGTTGGACAAACAGAAAAAGGGGGGCAAATAAGGCTGACATTGCACAAATAAAGAGGGGAAAATAAGGTTGACTGAACATAGAAGGAGGGGGCAATAAGACTGAAATGACACAGAAGGAGAGGGCAATAAGGCTGGCTTGACACAGAAGGTGGTGCAATAAGGCTGGTTGAACAAACAGAAAAAGGGGCCAAGGCTGACTGGACACAAATAAAAAGGGGGAAATAAGACTGGTTGGACACACAGAAGGAAGGGGCAATAAGGCTGGTTGGATACACAGAAGGAGGGGGTAGAAAGTTGATTGGACACAGAAGGGGCAATAAGGCTGACTGAAAAGAATAAAAATCGGGCAAAAAGGCTGGGTGCACACCGAAGGAGGGGCAATAAGGCTGGCTGGACATAGAAGTAAGGGCATTAAGGCTGAATGGTCACATAGAAAGAAGGGGTAATAAGGCTAACTGGACACACAAACAAGGAAGGGGCAATAAATCTGACTGGACACACACAAGGAAGGGGCAATAAGGCTTATTGAGCAAACAAGGAAGGGGAAGAAAGGCTTTCTGGAGACACACAAGGAAGGGGCAATAAGTCTGACTGGACATACACAAGGAAGGGGCAATAAGGATTATTGAGCACACAAGGAAAGGGCAGAAAGGCTGACTGTGGAGGCACACACACACACAAGGAAAGGAGAGATTGGATGGCTCTAGAGACACACACATGGTGGGGGAGATTGGATGGCTTTAGAGTCGCACCAGAGAGCAGGAAAGGATGACTGTAGAGACACACAAACAAGGAGGGGAGAATGAATGGCTGTAGAGAGACACACACACACGGAGAAGCATATTGGATGGCTGTAGAGAAACAAACAGAAGGAGGCTGTAGAAAGGCAGGATGGAGGTATATTTAATGTGTAGATTTCTATACTTCATTGGTTAATTCCTTATATAGTTTTACTTTCAGAAATTTGCTTTAATTGAATGTAGACCAGTAAAACTATTTTGATAGACAAATATGAATAGAAATAGTCCTGTACCACTTTACTTAACAAACAACATTTATATGGAGACCACACTGCTAAAGACAAACTAAAACTATTATTGTATGGCAGTCACTAAAATGTGATGAGTATTTTATTGTATGGCGATAACTAGGATGCAATGTGTATTATATGGTGATAACTAGGATGCAATGTGTATTATATAGCAATAACTAGGATGCAATGTATATTATATGGTGATAACTAGAATGCAATGTGTACTGTATGGTGATAACTAGGATGCAATGTGTATTATATGGTGATAACTAGGATGCAATGTGTATTATATGGTGATAACTAGGATGCAATGTGTATTATATGGTGATAACTAGGATGCAATGTGTATTATATGGTGATAACTAGGATGCAATGTGTATTATATGGTGATAACTAGGATGCAATGTGTATTATATGGTGATAACTAGGATGCAATGTGTATTATATGGTGATAACTAGGATGCAATGTGTATTATATGGTGATAACTAGGATGCAATGTGTATTATATGGTGATAACTAGGATGCAATGTGTATTATATGGTGATAACTAGGATGCAATGTGTATTATATGGTGATAACTAGGATGCAATGTGTATTATATGGTGATAACTAGGATGCAATGTGTATTATATGGTGATAACTAGGATGCAATGTGTATTATATGGTGATAACTAGGATGCAATGTGTATTATATGGTGATAACTAGGATGCAATGTGAAGAACTAATGCCACTGATCCCTCCACCCCTTTAATGCAAGCGGTCATAGCAGTGACCATTGGCCGTATGTCCCACTCTGGATTTTCATAAGTATAATTATAATCCCCACCCGCATAATTAAACTGAGCCCTACAGACCACACAGCACTAAATTATAGTATGCAGGCTATATAAAATTGTTTATGTGTGATGGTAACTACTAGCAGCACATTGCCACACGTGCCAGTATTTTTACATATATTACAATTTCTGGGGATTTATTTTTTTTGTTAAAAATTATAAAAATGATTCAAATATTTTTTTATAGGTTTATTGAAATAAAATCTTAAAAAGTGTAAGTGAATGTGTAATTGTGTAGCTTGTGACATTACAACTCTCATGCTTAAAATACAAACATATTCAAACGTTACCTGATTTTTTAAGCTTTAAAAACAACTCTTAGAGATCATTTTAAAGTAACTTTTAGATTCATCAAGAATTATTACAGTCTGTAAGGAAAGAATGAATCAAAAATGGATGCTGTGTTGACTTTAGCTCTGTAATGCTCCTTGGTTGCCATACCAACTTTCGCCTCTGCTGTCATAGCAACCTCATTTACCCAAATGACCATGGATAACAGAGAATGGGTCATAGAACTCATTAGTGTACTGATCAAAGACCACTGTTAACACCAATGGTTCACACTGTATTGTACATGTATACACTGACTAGTGACCCTCTGCAAAAACCCATTCTACATTCAAAAGTACAAGTAAAACAAGCAAATAATAAAAACAAGCAAAAAATAAAATAAAAAGCACAAGCCATTATACGGTTCTTATGTTTTAACATTACCAGTTTTTTGAGGAAGTGTTTTTACAAATATATTAAGACAGTGGGCCTGATCCAGACCTAGTTAAGTGCATGAACTTAGTTACTCCTGGGCTAAACCATGTTGATTTCAGGGAAGTCATATTTCATCTGTTGCAAACAGTATTATAGTTGAGAGATGATGTTTCCTATCCCAAGTCTAAATAACAGTGTGATAGTAAAGCTGGTCAGTATCTGTGTGCAGTAAGCAATTCAAAGATATATCCCTGCATGCAGAGAATACAATTAACTTGGCTCCCCCTGAAATCAACATGGTTTAGCCCAGGAGTAACTAAGTTCAAGCACTTAACTAGATCTGGATCAGGTCCAGTATCAGTAACATGGTTTGTCTTCTACTGATTGCCAGTATAAACAAAGGAGAGAATGGTGGTGCTAGCCAGCACAGCTTGGGGTGCAGCCACACCCTCTTTTATGGCATGGTCACACTTTCCATACCCTCTAACATGACCCCTTCCATTCCACTCCTGAGCTTCCAACTGTCACTCACCTGGTTTAAATTAATTAACTAATGTTTGAAAAACATAGTTCTCTTCAGCAGTGGTAATTACCATAGTAACTGACAGTTGAAAGCTCAGGAGTAGAGCATTGTGTGCCTAATGGAATGGATCATGTTGGACGGTCTGACTTTCCATCCTGACTTCCTTATCTCCAGTGTTGGGCTTTTATGAATATAAGGTACATGATAGATGTATGTACAGTATTATTAACATGGGGCCAGATCCAGACTTAAGTACGACAGAGAATTTACACATGCTGCATGCGTAAATCTGGCTGTGGGAATGCATTGCCCATGTGCGCAGCAGATGTTACACATCGTAACTATGATCATACGTAACTATCACAAATCGCGACAGACGCCGCACTTACCCGCTCTGCCGTCTGCTGGCGCCCGTCTTCTCCCGACGCTCCGGTGCTGCGGTCTCACGGAGTCTGCCACTGACATAGTGACAGACTCCACTACTGACTTGATCCCGGCGTCCTGCATGGAGTTCTGGCGCCAAAGTGCCGCAGAACTCCGGACCATGGGCGCTGCCATCTTGCGTTGCCCATGTGATGCTGAACCACCAATGGGATCTTACCTGCTCCGGTCCTCAAGCCAATCAGTGCGCAGGGCGCACTATTTAAACTCCTCAGACCCTTCAGTCCCTGCCAGAACAACTAGTTCTCCTAGGTGCCTGGTTCTGTTGCACCCAGCTCGCTGATCTTGATACTATCCTGCTATCCTGATCCAGTCCTGCTACCCTAGTCCAGTCCTGCTATCCTGGTCCAGTCCTGCTATCCTGATCCAGTCCTGCTAGCCTGGTCCAGTCCTGCTATTCTGGATCCAGTAATGCTATTCCAGCTCGAGTCCTGCTACCCTGGTCCAGACCCGCTACCTTGGTCCAGTCCTGCTACCCTGGTCCAGTCCTGCTATTCCGGATCCAGTCCTGCTATTCCAGCTCCAGTCCTGCTATTCCAGCTCCAGTCCTGCTATCTCGGACCCAGTCCTGCTACAGCTACCCGGATCAAACCTACTACTCCACTCCAGCTATCCCGCTACAGCTACCCGGATCCAACCTACTACTCCACTCCAACTCTCCAGCTACAGCTACCCGGATCCAATCTGCTACTCCACTACACTCCAGCTCTCCAGCAACAGCTATCCTGCTACAGCTACTTGGATCCCACCTACTGCTCCACTCCAGCTACAGCTATCCTGCTACCGCTACCTGGATCCAATCAGCTATGTCCCTCCAGCGTTAGCTTCAACTTCCTTTCCAAGTCCCTCTCAGCAACCTTGCCACACTTGCCTGTGTGTCCCACCTACTCAAGGACTTTCCCAAACCATGTGCACCTCCATTATCCTTTGCCCCTCTGCACGCCTTGAATCCAAGACTGTTTATTGTTATTATTTACTGTTCATTTCTGTATGCACCCGTCCTTCATTAAACCGGCTAAATTTCAATTTACACCATCTCAACTGTCTCATTCCCTGAAGCCCGGAACAGATCCCGCTAATCCCTTGAACGTGACAGTTTGTTCTGGCCCGATGGATCCTACCGGGGCAAACCCCCAGGGAACAGTGCCTAATATGGCCGACAGAATTGAGCGACGGGAAGTTACCATAGGACAAGTGGTGACTCGCCTCCATGAATTGGCAAATCAAGTTGGAGCATTCCAGCATACAGAAATGCACCAAAATCCTGCCTCTCCGTCTAGAAATTCTTCTGGAACTCCACGAATACCCTTGTCAACCCCAGCCAAGTACGATGGGACTCCCAAACTATGCCGGGGCTTTCTGAACTTTTGCCTCCTCCACTTCAAGCTTCAGCCGGAAAATTTCCCTTCTGACAGCATTAAGGTCCTGCTATTCCGGATCCAAACCTGCTATTCCAGCTCCAGTCCTGCTATTCCAGCTCCAGTCCTGCTATCTAGGATCCAGTCCTGCTATTTCGGATCCAGTCCGGCTATCCCAGATCCAATCTACTACTCCACTTCAGCTACAGCTATCCTGCTACAGCTACCCGGATCCAATCTACTACTCCACTCCAGCTATCCTGCTACAACTACCTGGATCCAACCTACTACTCCACTTCAGCTCTGCAGCTACAGCTACCCGGATCTAATCTGCTACTCCACTCCACTCCAGCTACAGCTATCCTGCTACAGCTACTCGGATCCCACCTACTGCTCCACTCCAGCTACAGCTATCCTGCTACCGCTACCTGGATCCAATCAGCTACGTCCCTCCAGCGTTAGCTTCAACCTCCTTTCCAAGTCCCTCTTAGCAACCTTGCTACACTTGCCTGTGTGTCCCACCTACTCAAGGACTTTCCCAAACCACGTGCACCTCCATTGCCCTTTGCCACTCTGAACGCGTTAAATCCAAGATTGTTTATTGTTATTATTTACTATTCATTTCTGTATGCACCCGTCCTTCATTAAACCGGCTAACTTTCAACTTACACCATCTCAACTGTCTCAATCCCTAAAGCCCAGAACAGATCCCGCTAATCCCTTGAACGTGATAGTAACATGTCCGTAACTACGTACAAAGGGGCATGTCATCCCTACGCAAGACGACAATATGCATTGTAGGTACAGGGAGGCATTTAAATTGGACAGTATGGGCTGGGTTAAGCACTTACATATGACCGCAGATACGCAAGGAAAAGTTAAGGTAGGGTTTTGAACTCGTAAATCAGCTAAATTACGTGAGTTTTAGGGGAGTGCCCGGGTGAGTGCACTAAGCTTACTAGTGTGCAACTATGCTACGCTTTCATATTTAAAATGAACTTTAGTCTGGATCTGGCCCATAGTGCCTAGATGAACCTCAATGGTTTATCTTTAGACAACTAAAAAGAAATGTCCACCAGCACTTGTTATTTATTTGCATAAGTGCACCTATAAGTACACATCTTACTTTGATAGTAAAAGTTTAAGGTGCAAATGCAAAAATGACTACGCAAGTCCAAGGTTTATTTTTTCCAATTTATCAAACTTTTTCCATAAAATACTAGTAAATACTACTAGTTACAGAGGGGAGATGGGAATGTGCAGAAATGTTAATGTAGGGAACCGGGACGCAGTGTAAGTGTGGATATGGTCCATCATCACTATTAATAACGTGTCACTGTGGGATTTAAAGTTGCATAAGTCTTAAAATTCCTTTTCCTGGAAAATTGCGTGCCATTTTATATAGAGACGTGAAAATGGTGACAGTTATTTTCATATCATCCCTTCTCAGCTTCCCTTCTGTCTGCATGTCTGTGGCTACAATTTAATGTTAATTAATGGTACGATCTGTTGTGCTGTAAACTGGCGTTACATTAAACAAATAAAACTCCTCTGTTGTCATTAACAAATTATTTTAAAACCTTCCTCCATTGTCTGATCACCCCTGATTAAAAAACATAAATGAGTCTCCACCCACCTTGTTTCACTCTGTTTACTCATAAATCAATAAGTAGATGTCACAGAACCCTGCCAAATGTCTGCAAATGCCACCATACTTTACCAGTGACAGGGTTTGCCAATTCAATGACTGATGTTTTCTTTTAGCTTCTGCATGTCAACCTCTCACACTATTTTAAATAGACAAACACAGTTGAATGTTGTCTCACAGGGGCTGAGTTGAGAGTAACATCAAAAGCAATGCAAATATGCACATAGACGAAATCATGTTGAATTACAAAGGTGGGGGGGGGGGGTTAATATTCAAACAGAATTAGAAAGATTCAAATCAACTACAAATTACAGCTTAATATATAACTTTCTATATTTTTGCTATAGTCTACTCTGTCTCGCTCTCTCCTTTTTTTTCTTCCTCTCTCGTGACCACTGCTGGCTTTGCCTGGAGGTAAGTAACTTGTTAATTATTGCAATGCCAAACACATGAAATGTTAGCACTAAATATTCTATCTGAAAGGTGTCGCATTAACGATGCCGATCAGTTCACCCTGGTAGCATATTGGTTCAGACAGGTTAACTGTTGGCATTTTGAACATCTCTGTGGCATACAACGCACCATGTAAACAAATACTGTATTGGAATCTATCACTTTGAAAATCACTTTGAAAAGTATTTACAACATGCATAAAACTTTTATGTCATAAGGTCTCATATAGAGTGGTGCGCAAGCAGTAGATTTTAGTGCATGTGAGCGGTTTTAACAGTATGCCCAAGAGATATACAAATGTAAATGTGTGCAATGATGAATTGTATGCAGTATAGACATATGCAATATACAAGGGTTGTACATGGGGGATATGGTCACGTATCTGATACCTACCAATTCAACGGACAGGAGATTGATGCTGCTGCATTGCTAAATGGCAGAACTTCTAAAATACTGGATCAGATCACAGGAATGTCTGATCGGCATTTCCACGCTAGACGGGGATGTCTGCTGGACAGTTACGCATTTAGCGCAATATGGACCATAGTTAGTTTCATGGCTAGGGATTAGTTTTATGGTTAGGAATTAGTTTTATGGTTAGGGTTAGTTTTATGGTTAGGGTTAGTTTAATGGTTAGGGTTAGGGATTAGTTTTATGGTTAGGGATTAGTTTTATGGCTAGGGATTAGTTTTATGGTTAGGGATTAGTTTTATGGTTAGGGTTAGTTTTATGGTTAGGGATTAGGTTTATGGTTAGGGATTAGTTTTATGGTTAGGGTTAGTTTTATGGTTAGGGTTAGTTTATGGTTAGGGATTAGTTTTATGGTTAGGATTAGTTTATAGTTAGGGTTAGTTTATAGTTAGGGTTAGTTTTATGGTTAGGGATTAGTTTAATGGTTAGGATTAGTTTTATGGCTAGGGATTAGTTTTATGGTTAGGATTAGTTTTATGGCTAGGGATTAGTTTTATGGCTAGGGATTAGTTTTATGGTTAGGGATAAGTTTTTTTGCTAGGGATTAGTTGTATGGCTAGGGATTAGTTTTATGGTTAGGGGTTAGTTTATGGTTAGGGTTAGTTTATGGTTAGGGATTAGTTTTATGGTTAGCAATTAGTTTTATGGCTAGGGTTATATTTATGGCTAGAGATTAGTTTTATGGTTAGGGTTAGTTTATGGTTAGGGTTAGTTTATGGTTAGGGATTAGTTTTATGGTTAGGGTCAGTTTTATGGTTAGGATTAGTTTTATGGTTGTAAATATAATGATACAGTGTGGAGGGAGAGACGTGTAAATATAATGATACAGTGTGGAGGGAGAGACGTGTAAATATAATGATACAGTGTGGAGGGAGAGACGTGTAAATATAATGATACAGTGTGGAGGGAGAGACGTGTAAATATAATGATACAGTGTGGAGGGAGAGACGTGTAAATATAATGATACAGTGTGGAGGGAGAGACGTGTAAATATAATGATACAGTGTGGAGGGAGAGACGTGTAAATATAATGATACAGTGTGGAGGGAGAGACGTGTAAATATAATGATACAGTGTGGAGGGAGAGACGTGTAAATATAATGATACAGTGTGGAGGGAGAGACGTGTAAATATAATGATACAGTGTGGAGGGAGAGACGTGTAAATATAATGATACAGTGTGGAGGGAGAGACGTGTAAATATAATGATACAGTGTGGAGGGAGAGACGTGTAAATATAATGATACAGTGTGGAGGGAGAGACGTGTAAATATAATGATACAGTGTGGAGGGAGAGACGTGTAAATATAATGATACAGTGTGGAGGGAGAGACGTGTAAATATAATGATACAGTGTGGAGGGAGAGACGTGTAAATATAATGATACAGTGTGGAGGGAGAGACGTGTAAATATAATGATACAGTGTGGAGGGAGAGACGTGTAAATATAATGATACAGTGTGGAGGGAGAGACGTGTAAATATAATGATACAGTGTGGAGGGAGAGACGTGTAAATATAATGATACAGTGTGGAGGGAGAGACGTGTAAATATAATGATACAGTGTGGAGGGAGAGACGTGTAAATATAATGATACAGTGTGGAGGGAGAGACGTGTAAATATAATGATACAGTGTGGAGGGAGAGACGTGTAAATATAATGATACAGTGTGGAGGGAGAGACGTGTAAATATAATGATACAGTGTGGAGGGAGAGACGTGTAAATATAATGATACAGTGTGGAGGGAGAGACGTGTAAATATAATGATACAGTGTGGAGGGAGAGACGTGTAAATATAATGATACAGTGTGGAGGGAGAGACGTGTAAATATAATGATACAGTGTGGAGGGAGAGACGTGTAAATATAATGATACAGTGTGGAGGGAGAGGCATGTATCTTTGGATGCAGGGAGAATATTTTGCTTTATTTATTAGGTTTACGGTTGGGTTAGGTTAGGGTTAGGTTAAGGTTGGGTTAAGTTAGGTTTAGATTAGGTTATGATCATGGTTAGGTTAGGGTTTGGTTAGGGTTAGTTTATGGTTAGGGTTAGTTTATGGTTAGGGATTAGTTTTATGGCTAGGGATTAGTTTTATGGCTAGGGATTAGTTTTATGGTTAGGGTTAGTTTTATGGCTAGGGTTAGTTTTATGGCTAGGGATTAGTTTTATGGTTAGGATTAGTTTTATGGTTAGGGTTGGTTTAATGGTTAGGGATTAATTTTATGGTTAGGGATTAGTTTTATGGTTAGGGTTAGTTTTATGGTTAGGGATCAGTTTTATGGTTAGGGTTAGTTTTATGGTTTGGGATTAGTTTTATGGTTAGGGTTAGTTTTATGGCTAGGGATCAGTTTTATGGTTAGGGTTAGTTTTATGGTTAGGGGTTAGTTTTATGGCTAGGGATTAGTTTTATGGTTAGGGGTTAGTTTTATGGTTAGGGTTAGTTTTATGGTTAGGGATAAGTTTAATGGTTAGGGGTTAGTTTTATGGTTAGGGTTAGTTTAATGGTTAGGGATTAGTTTTATGGTTAGGGTTAGTTTTATGGTTAGGGTTAGTTTAATGGCTAGGGATTAGTTTTATGGTTAGGATTAGTTTTATGGTTAGGGATTAGTTTTATGGTTAGGGTTAGTTTTATGGTTAGGGTTAGTTTTATGGTTAGGCTTAGTTTAATGGTTAGGGTTAGTTTTATGGCTAGGGATTAGTTTTATGGTTAGGGTTAGTTTAATAGTTAGGGTTAGGTTTATGGTCAGGGTTAGTTTTATGGTTAGGGTTAATTTTAGGATGTTTGTCATGATAGGGTTAGGGTTAGGGTTAGTTTAATAGTTAGGGTTAGTTTTATGGTTAGGGTTAGTTTAATGGTTAGGGTTAGTTTTATGGCTAGGGATTAGTTTTATGGTTAGGGTTAGTTTAATAGTTAGGGTTAGTTTTATGGTCAGGGTTAGTTTTATGGTTAGGGATAATTTTAGGATGTTTGTCATGATAGGATGTAAAATCTTGCCTGTTCCTGTTAGCTTTGATTTCCGAGTGTCCCTTCCTGATTCTACCCCTTGTTCTCTAGTGTTCTCTCTTCCTGCGCTTCTCCTGCTCTCCTGCTGTTTGTTCCTCTGGTGTATTTCTCCTGAGCTCCTGCTCCCTGACTCCCTTCATGTTCCGTGTTACGAATTCACATGTCAGATCAGCTTGATTCTTAAACGCTACTTTATGGAGTTTATGGTGATTCTGGTAAACTATACAGTGTTCGATTTGTTTAGAGGAGAACCGAATACCTCCAGAGAAAATTCTTGTTGGCGATGGATATTTGTAATAAATTATATTTGGGGTGACAAGGGGTAATTAGTTATTGTAGAACAGACCAGGTAGTTGTTTTTGATTAACCCCTTATCACATATAAGTTACATGGCCTCCGGTGAGTTCAGGGTCATGACAATGCTGTAAGAGGACCATTAGGGTTAGGCTGCAGAGTACTTAATGTTCATCTGGGTAGATATTGGGGCTTTTTCAGACGATTATTATGCAGATCACACGATCAAACGTCAGTTTCACCAGATATCTTACCAGTGTGCACTGTCCAACAATGAGATTCTAATTTTTGTGATGAATGAAGTCCCGATGTTTGTAGAAAAGTGGCCTGACACATAAATATTCCCATTCATATTTCTTTAGGCTGCGGAGAGGGGATGGTTAGGGTTAGGCTGCAGCGTGGGTACAGTTAAGGTTAGGCTGCGGAGAGAACACAGTTAGGGTTAGGCTGCAGTGAGGGTGTAGTTAAGGTTAGGCTGCGGAAAGAAGACGGTTAGGCTGCAGTGAGGGTGTAGTTAAGGTTAGGCTGCGGAAAGAAGAAGGTTAGATTTAGGCTGCAGTAAGGGTGCAGTTAAGTTTAGGCTGCGGAGAGAAGATGGTTAGGCTGCAGTGAGGGTGTAGTTAAGGTTAGGCTGCGGAGAGGGGATGGTTAGGGTTAGGCTGCAGTGAGGGTGTAGTTAAGGTTAGGCTGCGGACAGAAGAAGGTTTGGGTTAAGCTAATGTGTTCTGACATTGAATTGGACATGTGTACACAATTTATATGCAAAGTTTAGTTTTAAAATAACCAGTTGTGGTACTTTTAAGAGTACTGTCTAGCACCTGCTACACTCTGATGTGAATACATATGGACACATTATGGAAGCTGATGGAATTTTACTAAAATTCATTCCTTGCTCATCATCCATCTAAACCTACATCAGGTCCAGGCTGTGTATGTATTTGATAGCTTTCACTTTAATCCTATGCCAGGACTATTAAATAAGTTCACAGAATCACAGGGCAGAAGGTAGAACATGTGGTTAAAACCCAGCAAATGGTGTAATAACCTTCTCAGGGAAGTTGGTAGTGATAATAAATAGACTTTGATTATCTTACATATTAGTGGATATATGTCAGCAATATCTCAGTGGAAGAGGGAATTTTACACATTACAAACGCAGTGAAATTGTTGTTGTCTCGAAGCAATCTGCTTTGAAGAATCCTGTTCGTCATTAAACAACTGCCCTGTAGATTGTCTGGCAGTTTTCTGGGGGCCTGATTAATGCTGATTTCTTCCAGCGACTGTACGTTTCTGTAATGAAAGCCTTTGATATCTCTCCTCCCGGACTCATCTTCAGGATAATTTTCCTGCAATCACTCTTCTCTCAGCTCTCATGGTGTCGTTACACCTTTCCTGCCTACGCAGTGCTCCAAGCACAGGTCCCCGGGTGACTCTATGCAAGGTTTAACTCTTGTCTAACAAAGGGATCTATAAGTATGAGCAAATGATAGAAATATACTTCTACGTCCTTACGTTCCTCTTCTCCATTGTGTTTGGGATAAGTGTGTTCCTTCTTTGTCATTTGTTTTCAGCAATTTTATGCCTGAAGTCTGTTCAATATCCTTTAATGATTCTGGAAAGATCATGCTACAATTGTTCAGCAGTTTCTCTGCAAGGTAAAACACCTCAGGAACCATAATAAAAAAGACATAGAAGACAGAGTACACACTGGGGCTGATCCAGACTTGAACGTACAGTACCCCCGATGTGGTAGTGTAGCTCTGCATTCCTCTGTACTGCACATGCTCAGCAAATAAAGCACATGCCATTGCAGTGATCCAGTCGTTGTAAGGCAGCTGGTGTTTAGACAGGTGCTAAACGTCCCATGTGTGAGGTGTGTGAGCCCTGGTGACAGTCACCTTAACCCTTAACTTATACTAATAAGAAACACACGGAGACTTGTGTGGGATCTAACTCAATTTTATTTAATACCCTACTACTAAATGATTGGTAACTATCAATTGAGTTGAATCTTCTGAAGTTGCTTGGAGACTGTCCTCCGGGTTGATAGAAGTGTCATTCCCAGTGTTCGGTTCCGCTCCTCGTCCTCTTCTGTACTTGACACGTGGACAGGCTCTTGCTTCTACTTCCGTGGCGCTCCTAATGACCGTTCAGGCGCTAGGGGGCAGCTTTTTATATTAATGATGACGTCAGTTACATTAGGTGCTCTAGTGTTTCTGACGTCATCATTTATAGAAAAAGCTGCCCCCTAGCGACAAAATGGTCATTAGGAGCGCCACGGAAGTAGAAGAAGGAGCCTGTCCGTGTGTCAAGTACAGAAGAGGCCGAGTAGCGGAACCAAACACCCGGGATGACACTTCTATCACCTGGAGGACAGTCTCCAAGCAACTTGAGAAGATTCAACTCAATTGATATTTTCCAATCATTTAGTAGTAGGGTATTAAATAAAATTGAGTTAGATCCCACACAAGTCTCCGTGTGTTTCTTATTAGTATAAGTTAATGGGCATTGGAAAGTCCTGCATTAGTCACACATGCCTGATCTGGGTTTATAGGTACCATATGCCTGAGTAGTGTATATCTAGGAAATAAATTATATTTTTATAGATTAATGTCATATTTTACCTTTTTTTTATATGCTCCTGTGGGCCTGATCCAGAACTTCATTTGCTGAAAACTAGTGGACTGATTTTGTGTCAGTGGAGAGAATTTGCAGCCAAATAAGACATTTGCTCCCCTTTGTAACTCAAGTTTATAGGGATATGTCAATAATTAACAAGTGACAATGTTGTTATTATAATGCATAATGCAAAATTGGTCAGTAGGGTTACTTTGCTTTGTTATTTACAAATCTTTTAAAAGTTTCAATTTAGGTAGTAGAAGAAAATACATGCATTCAGTACATGCACAGAATGTAATTTCTAAACTCCTAGTATACCCCTACATATATTATAGTATGCCTTTCCTGGAAAAGCTAATATACCCCACATGTACTTTTTATAGGGTGCCATCCCTAAACCCCTAATAAACCCCACATATTAAGGTGCCTGGAATGGCATAATATATAAAGTACATGTGGGGTATATTATCGGTCTGGGAATGGAATATGCTATAATGTATGTGGTGTATATTAGTGGTCTGGGAATGGCACAGTATAAAGTACATGTGGGTTAGATTAGGGATCTGGGAATGGCACACTATATACTGTATACAGTGTGCCATTCCCAATCCATAATATAAACAACAGGAGAGGCTTTTTAGAACACTAAGGGCTCTATTTACCTTCCTCGTTCCCTGTGAACGAAGCTGCATCAGGCTGGCTTATCATCGCAGCCAGTCTGACAGCTCCGTTGACAGGATTTACAAATACTCACCCTCAGGGGAACAAGAGGAAGAGGAAGAGGCAACCAAAGCAAAAGGGGACATCAGAGGAGATAAGCCCTGATTTACGAAAGGACAAAATGGATAAATTATTGATTATTAATTTAACCCAACACACCCTTACCCCCAATCATTGTACAGTCTTAGGAAAAGGCTTATCTTTCTCCCCAACGGTGAAATTTAATAGGTTTCTGTGGGAGAAGGACCTCCACTTGTTCCTACGTAAACTGGCTTTGGCCAAATTATTTTCTTCCCCACAGCCTACAGATCTGGAAGTCAGTATACCCATACCTGATGAATCCCCTACCCAGGACCAACTAGTGAATATGGATCAGGATGAATATGAAGCTCTGAAGATTTTGGAAAGTCTACAATCTCAGCCACAACTAAATGCAGGTGAGAGAAATACTAAACTCCCTCTCAGAGCCAAATCTCAATTTTTCCCAGACCTTGATAAGGACCCCTTGCTATTTACCTTTAAAAAATTAGTACAGAAGGACCTTGATTTACTATCAGAATCAATGATTACAACAAGGATAGATTACAACCTCTCTAAAGGGGAACATGAGGCAATCAAGGAAATCATGAACTGGACAGACACCATTATTAACCCCTCGGACAAGGGGGGTAACGTAGTGCTCTGGCCACGAGATTCATATATAAATGAAGCCAAAAGACAGTTAACAGATACTAGCTGCTACCGTGTGTTATTCTCCAATCCCACTGAGGACTTTCTAACCTTGTACAAGAGAATGCTTAGACAGGCCAAAGATGAAGGGACCATGTGCCTGTACCTGGGGTGGTGGGAGAATGAGGTGGTATTCACGGATGAACACAGGATCTACACAGAACACATCACAACATGGTTAAGATATATAAATGATGTGTTCATCCTATGGGAAGGCAATATTGACTTATTTACTGAATTTATGGACATACTTAATACTAATAATTTCAATTTGAAAATTACAGTCCACCAGAGTCAGAAGACAGTGGAATTTCTTGATATCTCTATTTCGGTGGGCCCGGACAGGTCCCTGATTTCTGATCTATACAGGAAGCCAACAGCTACAAACAGCATACTGCATTCGGGAAGCTCACACCCGCCCGCTACGATCAGGGGCATACCCCGTGGTGAGTACATGCGTTTGAGACGCAATTGCTCCACCATCTCAACATTTAAACAAAGAGCGGATGAATTAAGAGCGAGACTCTTACACAGAGGCTACAGTAATAGAACATTAAAGCAGGCTTACCAAAGAGCCCTGTATACCCCTAGAGAAGCTCTTATTATCCCTCGTTCAAAAGAACCTCAGCCAGTCAGAACTCGCTTTATTGGCAATTACTGTGCACAGGCGACACAGATTACTAACATACTTAGACGCCATTCACACATATTATTGGCTGACACTTGCTTTTCTAAAGCCCTGGGCAACGATATCAGCATGTGCTGGAGAAAGGCTCCAAATATTAGGGATCACTTAGTGGATAGTTTCTTAAAGCCACCTCCCAGAAAACCCATTTCAGTACAAGGGTGTCATCTGTGTGGTAGGTGTAAAGGCTGTCCACATATTTCAAGCACCAGGGAAATTCAGGATAAATACGGGAAGATACATAAATTTCTTCAATTCACTAACTGCGAGACACCCAATGTGGTATATTGCTTGATCTGCCCCTGTAACAAAAAATATGTGGGCAAAACGACACGCAGATTTAAGATCCGCCTCTTGGAACACATCAATTCCATACGCAATAGTACTAAGGATATTAAAAAATTTAAACCCCTCACACCGGTTGCAAGGCATTTTTACAAAGCACACAATGCAGACCCTAAGGGCTTAAAAGCTTTTATTTTACAAAGCTTTGTATTAACCCAGAGAGGAGGTGACCTTAATACAATTATATTGCAAAATGAATTAAGGTGGATTTTTTTACTTGACTCATTGGTGCCAAATGGTCTCAATGAGAATATGACCTTCACCCCTTTTCTTTAAAGCTTCTCAAGGACCACGGTTTTTATTTGTATAATTTTGAGGTATTTTTGAATTATGATGTGACTGACCCATGATTTATTATTTACAGCCTCTAAAACGGGGATCAGGAATTTTGGACATAGCCATAAGGGCTTTATACTGGCTTGGGATTCGCTGAGTCGTATCTATAATCCCCCTTTCTCTTCCTCTTTCCTCTATCATTGGAAATGTCAGGTATGTGCTCTGAACTCCTGTAGTAATCCCAATTACATAGTTGCATTTAACTTATAGGAGGCTATTCAGGTATCTATATATAATATAATTTTTACTATGAGTCCTGAACTCCTCTCTCTATATATATGTATATGGGGGGTTTTTCCCTGTCCTGGGCAATAGGCACTATATCCTTCCAATGGCCCCGGTTTTTGTCTCTATCAATTTTTATTAACTCAAAAGGTGGCACAATACTGCCCACTATATAATGGTTACTTGGTGTCATCACATGATTAACAGTTTAACGTCCTTGTGCGTCAGTTACATACGCAAATTACCTCCAAATGATTACCCTTCCTTTTTTACAATTTTTTACACCGCAACTTATGCTCCCATTCTGTCTCCTTGTTTTTTGTTTTGCTTTTTTCATCAATTAACCATGTGCCCCCCCTTGTTCTCCGATAGATCAACATTGCCCTACACAGGGATTGGATAGCAGGACTTTAAATGACAGCTGCTCAACGGAGACAAGCAGCTCCTCCCCGTTGAAGCCTGACGGCGAAACGCGCGTAGGAAGACGCTGTACGGCGGGAACACTGCGTGCACCAGTGTCCCGCTACTCACTCCTCCAGGACCTTGCCGGAAACTCTGCCAGAACGCTCCTCCTTGCAGCAGATGCTCACAGAGACCCTTGCGACTTGCACCGATATCTCAGCAGAAGGGAGGGACAGCATACTAGCGTGGAAACGCGAAGCCCAGCCGTGAGGCTGGTAATGGTCTGGATCAGGGACAGGAACTACTTACCGTCATTAGAATAGGACTGGCGCAAGTTCTCTTGTGATACTTCCAACTCCCATGGACTTTCTCCAGTATCAGCAACTCTAACATCACTGGCTGAGTATTCCTGGCTTTTATATATAATGTTCATTATTTGCATCATCTGTGGACTCTGGGCTACATTGTTGTCAATACTGTTTTCCCCATATAGGACATTGGTCTACATTGTTGCAAATATACTGTTACTTATGTCACTGAAGGAGTGCATATTTTCGCCCATACTTTATTCCAAGCATTAGACTTGGCTCATAAAATAAATTTCTTATTTTGGCACCGCACATGTTGTTGTTTGGCTAATTGGTGATTAATACTATACCTGAGTATATATGCAGTGCACTGCACCCAGCAGCCACATTTAACCCTGTCTGTGGGGTTTCCTTTTTGTGTTTTTCCTATCAAATACTCACCCTTCCTGCGAGGTCCCGCAATGATCCGCCGGGTCCGCGCAGTACTTCATATTCATGCGATGCATGAATGAAATACTGCACATGCGCAGTAGCTCTCAATCCGGACTTTCGGTGCCGACACGAGAAACACTGCACATGCGTAGGACATGAGAAACACTGCACATGCACAGGACATGAGAAACACTGCACATGCGCAGGACATGAGAAACACTGCACATGCTCAGGACATGAGAAACACTGCACATGCGCAGGACATGAGAAACACTGCACATGCGCAGGACATGAGAAACACTGCACGTTTTCCCAAGTCCTGACATGAGAAACACTGCACATGTGCAGTGAATTCATGCCGGGACTGGACAGCTGCAACCTGACGGGATGCCCGAACAGGTGAGTTTAAAGATTTATTTTTATTTTCTATGTTTTTTAAAGTATTTGGGTTTTTTTTTAAGTTCAAAAAAATGTGTAAGAATTTTTTTTTTTTTTACCCTCCGGCAACATTGCTATGTATGCCGACGGTCTCCCCATACATGCCCCCCTTTTCCTCCCCCCTAATAACAGCTATTAGGGGGAGGAAAAGAGGGGAGTATGGGGAAATCGCCGGAATACTTGACACTAACGCCAGTCTGAGCTGGCATTAGTCTAACGCCAGGACCAAAGTGCAAAACTCCGCTCCGGCATTTAGTAAATATGGGATACTTCATTTTAATGCGATAGGGCCAGTTTTGAAGTGAAAACTGTCCCTATCGCATTAAAATGATCTTTGTAAATAGAGCCCTATATGCTCTCCTCTTGCAAGATGAGTGCAGGTAAGTCTGTTTTCTTTTACAATTTATAAGTCATTTTTCCAAATTCATTTTGTTTATTATATTCCTGCCAGGGAGAGTGGTATCTGTAGCACCCTCCCTTATAATTTAATAATTGACTAAACGCACTTGTGTAATTACCACAAATCAT
Source organism: Limnodynastes dumerilii (assembly GCA_011038615.1). NCBI lineage: Eukaryota > Metazoa > Chordata > Amphibia > Anura > Limnodynastidae > Limnodynastes > Limnodynastes dumerilii. Next base: position 243,608 of record WWET01001439.1, on the reverse strand, counting down.
ATAATAAAAATAGTCACCAATATTGTAATAGCCAATTAAAATATTGGTACCTATTTTTATTATATTATTCCCAAATATTTATTACACAAATAATAGACCTATACTGAGAAAACAGGAATAAAATGTCCTTTAAGTCATGGCGGATGGAGGGGGGACCCAAAGCATATATTTGCATCTGGGCCCATGACTCACTAATTCCGCCTCTGGAGGGATCATAGCACAAGTCTGAATTGTCCAGTCTGTAGAATAGTCCTCATGGCTGATAATCCTACAAAGGTACTGAACTTCAATATGATGTAAATAGAGCGCAGTTTTATAGCATGCATTTTATATATGCACATATGTATATTTACTAACAATAGGAAAGGTTGCTGTTCCAAGTCCTTGTACGAGTCTGTGACACAGTGGGAGCTGTTAAGCTCCTCCAAGTGGATAATATTTGCAGGCTTCAAAAATAAGCTTTAATTTAATGTATGCAGCTGCCTCTATAAATAAGGCAATTCTGATTCTGGAGGCAGATGAGCAATTACACTTAATAAAAGCAGTTGTGCTTAATTTGAATAATTCTAGTCTGATCAGAGAATTTCAAGTCTTTTTGTTTAAACAGCTTACAATATTCACAAGGAATAGCCAAGCTGTGCGAAAGAAGATATTTTACAATATAAATGTTAATAATATTAACATTCTACTCTAAATAATGGCTATACTGGATAATATATGAAAGCAATGTTCGTTTGGGTTTTTTGTTTTTCCTTTTACATTGCATCTGCACGTAATTTAAGAACAAACAGAAACAAATAACAATGTTTGTCTGGCGCACCAGCAGTAGGAAAGTACTTTGCAAAATCTCTGTCCTTGAGCCCCTCCTATTTGGGACTAAAACTGCAATCGAGCTCTGCAGAGGAACACCGTCCTTGTAGAGTCTGTAGGTCACTGTCCCCACTCCTCCACCACTGCCTACTGGAAGTACTAGAGTATTGCCACTGACACAAGCTGCTGTGCCAGGAAATATTAAAGTAGGTTCCTGCAACTGTAACTACCTTGCGTGCGAGGGGTGTGGCCTCATTTTATACGCACAGGAGTCAGAATACAGCAGGGTTCTCTGCTGATGCTGTGCTTGAAGCCAGGGGTGTATCTATGGGTCCAGCGCCCTGGCAGAGGGGCGCCCCTCCATTACCCATTCACTTCCAGTACTCCTATAATGTGCCTCCAGCCCCCCCAGTACTTCCATCATGTGCCTCCAGCCCCCCCAGTACTCCCATCATGTGTC
>WWET01001439.1:212418-227720 GCA_011038615.1 Limnodynastes dumerilii | reverse complement strand
CAACGGCCCCTGGCGCACCCAACGGGGGTAAAAACTCCATAACCTCCAGGGCGCTACGCACTAATCAAGCGCCTTGGCTGGGAGGATGAAAAGGAGAGAAAATCCCCCCGTGCCCCCAGAAGGCGAGCAGCTAATCCTAGGTACGCCAGGGCTCGCATAACTCCCCAACAATGCAAACCATAACAACACTATTTATTGATGCGGATGTATTTCTTATAAGCCGCTGACTTCCACCGCCCCAGGGCCTTAATCGCCTCCGGAGACCGACCCTCGAGAGCGGCGGAAGTGGCGGCGCCAATTCGGAATGAGTGGGTCCCATACACGCCCGGGTCTAACCCCAAAGCCTTCACGCAGCGCTTAAAGATAAACACAAACTGGTATTTCGTCAAGGCGTCACCGCCCTGGTGCAACAACCAGTTGTGTCCCCCCATGGGTCTCAAATCAAGGTAGTTCTTAGCTAACACCACCGGGCAAATATCCTCCTCTCTCTGTTTTTGCAGGAAAACCCATCTACCTTTACCCAGCTGATCAGCCTTTGCCCTGTGCACCTTACAAGCGACAGAATCTTCCCGCAAAACCACATTCTTGAACAACATCCCCGAATTAATGGCCGACTTGCTGGCAGCCACCAATTCGCAGATGCGGAAGGCCCCGAAGAAAGCCCAAGAAAAAGCAACCTTGAACAGTGCAGCCTCAAAAACTGAAGATGTAACTTCAACAGCCTTCCCCAACAGCCCCCTAAGCATTGCCCTATCTATAGGCCTACGTATGTCCTCCCCTTTTGGCCGGCTACGCGCCCATCCTTTCATGACCTTCGCTACCAAGGGGTGTTTTGTGAAATCCTGCCCCCCTCTAACCACACTAAAGTGTGCCACCCCCGCCACGAGGGAACCCATGCTAGCCCTCGACCTGCCAGCCTTGAACTCTTGCAACAGCCAATCTAGCAGAACTTGAACCAACGGCTTACCTTTGGTATCCCTACTGCTCATGTAGCGGACCCACTCAGACCATGCCTTCCGATACGCCTTCAAAGTGGACGGGGCCAGGGAAGCATTAGCGAGCTCTTCTAGGCCGGACTCACGAGCTGCCAAAGATGTACAGGGCATGACAGACCCGTAGCCCTAGCCTCCGGAGCCAACTCCCGGAACCGCCCCCATTCAAAGCGAGAAAGCGCATCAGCCATCCTATTCTGCAAACCGGGGACGTGTTTCGCCCGAAATGTAATATTGAACAACAAACACTTCATAACAAGGAAACGCAGCAGCCTGACCGCCGGTGGGGACGAGGCTCTCTGACGGTTGATCGCCTGTACTACCCCCATATTATCACACCAGAACAAAATGCTCCGGTTCCTGAGCTCTGGGGCCCACAATTCCATGGCTACGATAATAGGGAACAGTTCCAGGACGACCAAGTTAGCAGTGAGACCCGACTCGGACCAGTGGGAGGGCCATGGCGCCGCGCACCACTGGCCCTGAAGATAGGCCCCAAAACCAGTTGACCCAGCCGCATCCGTAAACAGCTGAACCTCCGCGTTAGATGCAACCGGGTCCTGCCAAATGCATGTGCCATTAAAATCGGACAAGAAGAGGATCCACACCGACATGTCATCACGAATCACCCGAGACACCGTCACAAAGTGATGAGGTAGCCTAACGCCCGACGTGGCCTGCTCGAGACGCCTACAAAAGACCCTCCCCATCGGGATAACTCTACAAGCGAAGTTAAGCAAGCCCAGCAAGGACTGGACCCGCTTAAGTATGACCTTCCGACGCCCTTGCAGATCTACCAACGCCTCGCGCAGGCGCGACACCTTATCCGCCGGCAACCTACACTCCCCCGCCCGCGTGTCGATTTCAATGCCGAGGTACGAAAGACATGTGGTAGGACCCTCCGTCTTGTCCGACGCCACTGGCACACCAAAGTGACGAAAAAGAGCTTGCGCGGAAAACAAAACAGCCGAACAAGCATCCGACTCAGCCGAGCCGATAAACAAAAAGTCATCCAGATAGTGCGCGAGGTTGCGATGTCGCGCCCCTACCTGTATGCACCAGTGAAGAAACGAGCTAAAATGCTCAAAGAGAGCGCAGGAGATGGCACAACCCATTGGCAGGCAACAATCAACAAAATAACCCTGCGGCATCCTGAAACCCATGAAACGAAAGGAATCAGGATGCAGCGGGAGCAGCCTAAAGGCAGACTCGATGTCTAATTTTGCCATAAGGGCGCCAGCGCCGCAGGATCGCACCATCGCCAGCGCCTCCTCGAAGGATTGATACACCACCCTACACTCCGACGGATCGATGGCATCGTTAACCGAGCCACCCTCCGGGTATGACAGGTGTTGTATGAGCCGAAATTTGCCCGGCGTCTTCTTGGGGACCACCCCCACTGGCGAAACCACCAAATCAGCGATGGGGGGTGCGGCGAAGGGGCCCGCTATGCGCCCCCTGCGCACCTCCTCCATGACTTTTTCCTGCAAAACCTGAGGGTGCTGCCTGGCAGACCGCAAATTTTTTGGAGAAAAGGTTGCAACATGACCAACTATAGGCAACTTAAACCCAAACGTGAAACCTGAACGAAGCAAAACAGCCACTGTTTCAAGAGGGTAAATGTCTAACCAAGATGACATAGCGGACACATTAATGGGTGACTGCGCCTTGGGTAGCTGGCTGCGGGGCTGGGAGAGCACGGACAGAGGAAGGGGGCTGCGCGGGGAACTTACAATCCTTTGCCGGGTGCCCCCCCCCGCATTTGAGGCAGGCGTGTCTGTAACGACACCCGGCCCCCTTGGTACATCTACCGTTGTAAAAATTCTTCTCCTGCAATGCCTAACTTCCTGCCTAGATCCCATTATATACACCCCCCGCCCACCTATTCCCACCCAATCCCAACTGCTTGCCTACTACCACTGAACCACCCCCACCCCTTCCTACCCACCCACCTACCACCTTAACTGTATGCTTCCCTGCTGACTCCTGTGTAGGCCCAGGCCTGCAGTTTATGAACCTGCAGCCCTATGGGGTCTTGGGTTATCTAATGCTGCACTGGGCAGCATTGAAAGTCATCATAGTGGCTTATTTAAATTTAGATATCTAAGACAGTGATCATTATCAATACTGTAAATCCAAATGTACTCACAGCATAACAGCAAGTTTATACAGATTCAGCAAGTCAGGTGCCAGGTTACAGGCTTGTGGTTTCACTTCGGTCAGGGAGCACCAAACTATGCTCCTTTGGCTAGACATTAATCTTTAGGTCTGAGAAGTTTTAAAAGGAGTACAAGTACCTCCTGATAGGGAAGGGTGGAGTTTCCTTCAAACGCTCGGGAGTTTAACCACTTCAGACCATGTGGCTGTTTCTCACCCTGCCACAGTCATTAGTATAGATAATGTGCATATAAATGCAAAATATCTACATAGCAATGTCTGGACCTACACAAACCCTGGCACCTGCAAATGAGTCCGAATTGATAAATGGGAAAACATGCAAATATACCCAATATTGCCTAAATTTGATGACACATGACTACTTATATTGTTTCAAAATCTTGATTCACTTTACACGTCTATTTATTCAATAAAATAGTATATATGGATCATGCTCACAGACTATATCAAAACTCTAATGTTAATTAATGATTGTTAGCAAAATTTTACTTTGTACTTTGTTCCCACCCTCCAAATTCAAAATTCTATATAAAACCATAACATCTTAATAACCCATCATGTCCCTGCATGTTTGTATGTATTTAAGTATTTGGGTTTCTGTCCTGATTATACAAATATACAATTATTCAACATTGGATAGGCAGCTTAAAGAACATGGGACCGGATTCAGAGTTACGAGCATGTGCGATGCGGAATCGCACATGCTCATTTGACTACGGGCTATTCAAGGATGCACTTCCGTGCATCCTATAGCCCACTCTGAATAGCACGTAGGGTGCTGTTCAGAGTAGTATGCGGATGTGCAAGGCACATCCGACTTGTTAAAAACTAGTCGGAGCCTTAATGACTCCACCCCTTTTTTTTTTTTTCAAAGCTAAAAAACCTATGTGTAAAAAATAAATAAATAAAGTCTGGGCCGACAGGGCATACTGTCAGTAATAGAACTACAGGCACAAGCATGTCCATGAATGACAAGGCATGCTAGCGCTTGTAGAACTACTATCGGCAGCATGCCCTGTCCCAAATCCCTACACATGCCCATTTAGTTTAAAAAAAAACATACACTGCCCGCTCCCTAAAAAAATGCAAAGCTCCACGTGCCCCCACAAAAAAAAAAAATACATTCCACAAGTGCCCCTTAACTAAGAAAAACCAATGCCACATATATCCCAACATAAATAAAAACCAATGCCACATATATCCCAACATAAATAAAAACCAATGCCACATATGCCTGAAGATAAATAAAAAACAATGCTACATATGCCCGAAGATAAATAAAATACATTGCCACATATGCCCCCTCAAAAAATGTAATGCAAAAAAAAATGCCCATAATATGGCCAGAAAATAAAAATACTTACCTGGTCTGATGGGGGTCCAGTCTTGTAAGCTTATAAGTGTGCAATAAGTAAAAGCAAAGCATTCTCCCAGCATGCATAGAATAAAATTAACTTGACTCCCCCTGAAATCAACATGGTTTTACCCAGGTGTAACTTTGAGTTCTTATTTTCAGCCTCTGAATCAGGCCCTAAGTTAATAAGTCTCCAAGCCAGAACATCCCAGTAAGAAGCAGGTTCTTGGTCAGTGTGTACATTTAGATATTGTTAACAACTATTTTTTTAATACCTATGTTAATTTCTATTAATTGCTAATTATATTGCCCAATATGGTAGTGGCAAACCAGACTGAAAACCTTTCAACACTAACCATATAACTGATGAAATATTAATAAAGAAATAAAATAAGCACTAATCCTTCTGAGTTATAACAGATGACAGCTATTGGTCCATAGCTACTGAGGGTCCATAACCTCTATATAAGAGGTATACAATAGAAATAATAAAGATTTGGTTTGGAATAAAAAGTGCTAGGTGAATGGATATCTAATAGCAAAAGTGTTGGTTTCAAACAGAATTGTATTAATGTTCCAAATACATTAACAAGTCTAAAATACACTAACAAGTCCAAAAATATGTCTTATGTCTTCTGTAAGTTCATCCCTCGCACTTTGGGCCTGATCCAGAGCAACGCTCGCAAGCGAGCGTACGCTCATCGTAAGCGAATTTTCGTCAAAAAATTCGCAATGCGCATGCCCAGTATGACAGGTTCCGGTCGCCCGCGCGTCATGAGCGAATAGCGGGCGTATCGTTAGCGTATTTTTCGCTCGCCGAGCGTATTTTTTTTACGATGGTCGGCTGGGCGCCCGTTTTACTACAGGGAGGCGGGGATAGCCATTTAAATTGTACAGTATGGGCGTGCTAAGCGTATTTTCTCAGCGTATTCTCTGCGAATTTTCGTACGGCCGACGGTCGTACGCAGTGTAGGGTATAGCCGCCGTAAGCAGGGACTTTACTATGGGAGTGCTAGGGGCGTGTAGGTTGATACGACGAGCGTACGTTCGCATTCGCCCGTCGTTGCGAATTTTCGTAGCGCTGGATCAGGCCCTTTGTGTGTTAGTTCATGCGAGCAGGGTTCTCCATCCTAGTGTTGTTCCCTCCTCCACCACTCCCCCCTCACTTCGTACCCTCTTGTCCCCCTCTGCTACCCTTTTACCCCATCCCCCTCTCAACCTCTCACTACGCTCTATCCCCTCCTCCCTGTTCTACCAAGCTTGACACCTCGCGTTTTGCCTTGCATTCTGTGCTTGCTTCATGTTATTGTATTTTTGTTATATTTTTATATTTAGATTGTATTTTATTGTGTACTATGCTGTTTCTTTCCTGCCCTGTATGTATGTACAGTATTTTGATGTATTTTGTATGGCGCTGTGGACACCTTGTGGTGCCTTATAAATAAACAATAATAATAATATACTTTCTGCAAAAAGGCCTTAAAGTAATTTTGCAAACAAATGCAATCAAACACGAGGCAGACAACCAGCTGATTAGGTTATTTATGACCTCCCTTTAGAACAATAATTTCATCCTTCTCAAAATGATTAACACAGAGAAAAGCAGGTAAAAAAAAAATCCAAAAAACAATATAATATAATTTAATAAATATATTATAACTTAAAATCCATGACAACTTAAAAAATTGTCTACAAGATGATATATTTTTAATGTCCAGAGAAATGCACATTCCATAAATTATACATGAATTTAATGCCAAGTTTCTAGAAACAGATTAGTAGTAATTTTGCAGGCAGCAATATAATATATTTGTTTTATCAATATTTACAATTATTCTTGTCTATAAGTTGACAAAGAAGCATCAATCTATATGCTAGCACTTCTAATAAATCAACCATTGCATGTATGGAAAAGGAAATAATGTGCATTAGGCACAGGTTAGGCACAGCCAATTTCTCTACTAGAGATTATTATATTGTTCTAGTTCTCTATAAAAGAATGACTTGCTTTCAGTTTAGAAAGCATGGATGAGATAATTCTACAGTGAGTTACACACCATCGAGTACAAAAGGACAGGTTTGTTAAACGTTTATACATATTAAATACATTAATATCCTATATATTGTACTGTGTATACATTCAAACTTTTGTTGTTACAAAAAACTCTCAGATGATTTTGTTTAGTAGAATGGGTGGTATTCAAATGCTAACTCACTTGTACTGGAAAATACCTTCCAGTGTTTTCACCATACTAGGTGTCAGGCAATGTCAGATATTGCTCTTGCCCAAATTTAGACAGGATGCTGCCACATGTTGTGAATGCTTAAAGGTTTTCGGTTAAGAGGTGAGGCAGAGATGTATTGTGCAGAGCATCCATAGATGTGTTGTTGTTTTTGAAATACAGAAGTGGTGCAAAAAATCTTTCTTTAAACTATAATTTTTATTTGTTTTTTGGTGAATTTAACATATCAGTAAACACATACCACACGTGGAGCCTTTAATATGAAATAGTTTTAGGGCCGGATCCAGAACTAATAACAATAAATTTACATATGCTGGAGAGACATGATGGAGAATACTGGGAGGCTGGAGAGACATGATGGAGAATACTGGGAGGCTAGAGAGACATGATGAGGAATACTGGGTGGCTGGAGAGACATGGGGCCTGATCCAGAGGTACGATGTAGCGCTGAGCGTACTAACACTCAGCGTTACATCGCTGACTCCCCCTGACACTCCCCCTGCCCACAGCGTACTTACCCTCGCTTACGCCGGCTGAAGGCTACCCTAACTTCAGCCGGCGCAAGGAAGGGGCCATACGCTCGCACAGGAGCGTATGGCCGCTTAGCATGCCCACCTACACTCATTTATCTACCTCCCACCGCCCACCAGAACTAACCTTAACGTAGGGACGCTGGAGGACGTCCCCTCCAGCGCCCCTACGGCGCTGCTACGGACGCCCTAACCAGGATCGGGCGTTGCCATAGCAACGCCGGGCAACATCTGCCCGGCGCATGCGCAGATTGGCTGCACCTCTGGATCAGGCCTATGATGAGGAATACTGGGAGGCTGGAGAGATATGATGGGGAAGACTGGGTGGCTGGAGTGACATGATGGGGAATACTGGGAGGCTGGAGATACATGATGGGTAATACTGGGAGGCTGGAGAGACAAGATGGAGAATACTAGAAGGCTGGAGAGACATGATGGATAATACTGGGAAGCTGGAGAGACATGATGGTAAATACTGGGAGGCTGGTAAGACATGATAGAGAATACTGGGAGGCTGGTGAGACATGAATGGGGAATACTGGAGGATGGAGACACATGTTGGGGAATATTGGGAGCTGGAGAGACATGAATTAGTAATACTAGGAGGATGGAGACACATGAATTGGGAATATTTTTTTCCAATCATTTTGATGGCCTTTTGAAAGTGGGAATTAATCATACAATATTTATGTTATTAAACTAATTTTCTGTTACTGTTTATATCAGTATATACTGTTTATATCAGCAGAACTGATAAACTTAAGAAACATTGGGCTGTATTTACACCTAAGAAGCTTCAGCTTTTTAGGTGCTTAGATTACAGAAATGACCTACTACATATGCGTAGTGGGCAATTTACGCAATCTACGTGCCAGTTAGGTAGTTTAGTTGGAAAGAGGCGGCCTTAAGTCGCCTTGGGGAGTGCTTACTTAGAAGTGGGTGGGGGAGGGATTTAGATTAGCCAGGGAGGACAGGGGGAAGGCAGGGAGAGGCATTGTCTGTGCATAGTTTCCTTCTTAAACTACGCACGGTAAGATAAGATAGCCCTATGGCACTCTTAAGTGCCATACGGTACCTAAAAACTGGGGGCGGGTTATGGGCAGGACGGATGAGTTAGGTGCAGATCTGTCCGCACCTAACTCACTCTTAGGTATGAATACTGCCCATTATGCCTATATGATCCTAAATGTGATGTAATCTGGGTCTTCATCAGTGTGCAGGATAGTGGATGGTGACACTAATATATTAACAAATGCAAAAACAGATTGTAGATGTCCCAAAAAATCAGAAACATTTACTCTAATGTGCACTTCAGCTGCTATACGAAAGAGGGTTATCAGTAGAGGTTATCCTAACCTTTATAAGGGTATCATCTTTTATAAGTCCCTGAATAAGGCATATCCGAAGGCAAATAACCAACATACTATAAAATTATTGGTCAGCAAATTTTTTTACCCTTAATATATACAATTGGTAACTAACAACTTCTAGCCAGACATGGTTATAAAAATAAGACAATTGGCAAAAAATGTAAACAACAAATGTCAGATCGCACGTCCTGTGTCAGTGGTAAACTTTTTTCTATCAAAGACATACAGTATATTACCTAAATATTTGCTGTACAATAGAACAGGACCCTTTAAAAATACATTTCTAATAATGTAATATTCCAATTCCAATGTTTTTAAAGAAATTGACAAGCATGTGAAGCCGCTAGACATTGTTGCGTGTTACTGACACCCTGAGACGGAGACACTTGAAAAGGGACCAAAGTGAGCTTAAGTGAAAGTCTATTGCAGAAACACAGCAGACACAAATATATACAGTACCAACAGAAGGTATAACTGGTAGAGACCGAGAGACAAATATGCAAGGTATTCAGCCAAAGATGAATTGACTGATTGATAAAGATAAAGATAAAGACTGATAACAACAGACAAGGTTCTGGTAAGGTAACAGACTGAAAAAGATAGGCAAGATACTGGTAAAGGTGACAGACTGGTACAGAAAGGGAAGATACTGGTAAGGTAAGAGACTGAAGCAGCGAGGTCCACACAGGAGGGTAAGCCCAGTTAAAATTTCCAAACAAGTCAGGAGATCCACCAAGCTTGTAGCATCTTCCAAGATGTAACTTAAATTATACAGCACTGAGTGCATGATGTGCAGGGTATAAATAGGCGGGTATCAGGTGCAAACCCTAATGGATGATGACACCTGATACCAGAACTAATGCTAGGAGACACTGGCACCTCTGGTGGAAACTAGAATTGCAGGACTATCCAGGAACACTGGCGACCTCTGATGGAAAAGGCCGGAATCACAAGTCCTGAACCACAGACATAACAGACATTTATTTGTACCCAGATATGGTGACAGAGGCCCAGGACTTGGGTGGCTGAACTGCAGACATGACACACTGTTCCTTATATATGCATTATTCTTTTCTTTGTTCATGTATATTATATTGTTGTTTCTCTGTAAGATGTTTACATTTAGTTATTTTACTGAAGGAATATAGTGGAGTTGTATTCATGCAGAGCCTGCAAGTAATAGGAACAGGTACACCTTAAAAATCTCTGTCTGTCCATATAGTATAATAAATATGATGCTTAACATATCAACATATTTTAATTCACAAATTTTGAATTATATGACTCGGTCAAGTTGTAATTATTTTGCTTTAAATTGTCTTTCCTGCAATGTCCTTTGAAAACAAATTTCAGGCAATTTTCTCATCAGTATTTCAATCCACATAAATGCTGCAATTTGTGCATCCTGTAGGATGTCTACAATTAGATAATTACCTAATAGTGGCTAGAAAAACATTGGAACAGAAATTATACTAATGGGGCAATTTTATAATAGAAAATTAATCACTTGAACATGCAGTCTCACTCCACAGTGCACCTGAAAATCTCCATCCTTGCTTTACATTTACATATTGCACACACTGGCCCCGATCCTGAATTACGCTGCCCAGCGTTAATACGCCGGGCAGCAGCGTAAGATCTTCTAAAAAGACGATCCCAGCGTATTTACACTTCCTTACACAGGCTGAAGTTAGGGTAGCCTTCAGCCGGCGTAAGGGAGTGTAATACGATGGGGCAGGGGGAGTCCCACTATGTAACGCTGAGCGTTAGTACGCTCAGCGCTACATTGTAGGCCTGGATCAGGCCCATTGGGCTGTATCCAGACCTCCGATGGTACCGCTCGTCGTACCATCGCTTCCCTTCCCCGACACTACCCCTTGCCCAAGCGTATAAACAGTCGCTTACGCCGGCTGAAGGCTACCCTAACTTCAGCCGGCGTAAATGACTGTTGATACACTGGGACGCAGCGTACCTGCCATAACTTCTGCGTTGTAATGCTGGGGAACGCCCCATTACTATGCTGTAACTACGGACGCCCGATCCAGCTACGCCGGGCAACATCTGCAGATGTGTCTGTTTAGACAATCTTACGCGTGGGTAACGGGAGTCTGGATCAGGCCCATTGAACTGGGTTCAGAGTTTTAGCAGAGATTCGCAGTGGGGATCCGCTAAAACTTACTATTCAGAGGTGCGTGTTTCTTTGGAAACACACACCTCTGACTTGGCCATAGCAAAACCACCCTAAAAAAAAAAGCAGGTGACTATACAAAATAAATAAATAGAACGGGCCCGACAGGGAATGCTGATGCTTGGTTTCCCATGATGGGCAAGGTTATTATTATGCCCCATTATTATGCCCCATCCTGTCATTAGCGCCCGGATGTCCTGCGACGTGCCATAAGGGTTTTTTTCTTGCCAACACCCCCCTAGGATTAAAAGCTTAGAAGACTGGACTCCCAGCAGCACAGGTAAGTATTTTTTTATACTGTACATTTTTTCAATATTTGGACACTTTTATTGGTGGCACTTTTCTTTATTAATTATAATATGGGGGCATTTCTATGGCACAGTGAGCCCTCCGGGCTCTTGTGGTTCTCCAATCGCCAGCGTGTCCTGGCATTCATGGGTATACTGGTGCTTGTAGTTCTACAAGCATCAGCATGCCCTGCAGGCCTGTAACATTTATTAATTTTGTATAGGACAGAGGACAGAAGAGAAGGGGTTAAATTTTTTATTATTGAAAAAAAAAATGGACAGGGTTGTCTGCGGTTGCATTATGACAATTACGGTTCCGACTGCTTTTTTTCCCCCCCAAGGCCGATTTTGCTACAGCCAAATCAGAGGTGCGTGTTTCTAAAGAAAAACTCTGAAATCCGGTCCTTAATTTCAAGCTCCTTCCTAAATCTGGATTGAGCCATCTGTGTTCAATTTCCATGGAAAGGGATACTCTGCTTACATATAAAACCCGAAAAAGTGCTAAATCTCCTCATGCACAGAAGCAAAATCTATGCTTTGTATCTGGTTACAATTTTTCAGCTAATAAGATCGTTAAGGTACTTAAGAAAAACTATAACATATTGAAATTTGATCCTCTTTTAAAGAATATTCTTCCCCCCAACCCTATGGTTGTGTTTAGGCGTGCTAGAAATTTGGGTAGCCTTCTGGCACCTAGCTATCTGGATCCGAAAGCCGGTGTTATTTCTGGGGAGGCATACCAGAAATCTATGTCTGAATCAGGTCGCTTGAATTGCAATTTTCTTCAGAAAAGACCAACAGGTTGCTTCCGCTGCGGAGCTTCTAGATGTACAACCTGTGGCTCAATTCCCCGTAAATCTAGTCAATTTCAGTCGTTTCATACAAAAAATACTTATTCCATCAGGTCTTTTATAAATTGTTCCACACAATATGTGGTCTACCTGCTCACGTGTGAGTGTGGTCTTCAGTATGTGGGACGAACAACCCGCATGCTGAAGACCCGCTTTATGGAGCATAGGAGACACATTTTAAATAAAAATGGCCAACATAGGATGGCTAACCATTGGCTGGAGTCACATAGGGATCAAATAAAAGACCGCATATACGCAATCTATGTATCGAAACGATACACAGATTAAGTATAATATCTACTACGCATGCGCAGTAGCTATTGTTTATTGAATTACGTCCGTCTATGTAAGACGGACGTAGTTCTGGATCTACCCCATCAAGAGTAACAAACAAGTCATCTGATAACACAAAATGTAGTATTTTTTGTAATATGTGCACAGTGCCTCGAATCGCTGACAAAATATTGGAGATTATCCTGCAGACCCCTTCAAGGCAGTAATTTTTAGTTTTGTAAATAAATAGATTTTATTGTTTATGACAAATATTGTGGTGTTTTTTATCAAAAGGCTAATATCCAATTTAGTTAATAATTGTTTAGTAAAGGATAACGTAAAAGTACCTGAAGCAATTTCGTATGTTAGACAATGTGTTACAATCACTGGCTATAACAATGGTTCTTATATTTCAATTTTGAACTGTATTAATAAATATATAGTTAACATTTACAATAAAATAATATATGTAGTAACAACCAATAACACATTTTCTAACATTACATTTGACATTTAAAATGTAAGTGTTGCTTCTATATGGTGTGTGAAAAACATGCCAGAATGTCAAAAGACATTTAATACATTTTTTGCTATTATCAAATTGACAAAATTGTGCAAATATATATATATATATGTAATTAAAAAAAACACACCATTTAGGTATATATGAATACTTTTGTTTACTGGTAGAAGCTACATATGTAGAAAATTAACTATATATAAAATACAAATTTAACATAACTTGCAGTGGGCGGTGCACAACAGTGGTCGTTTTTACTCGGGCTCCCATCTGCAATGATCCTCCTTGACTGCTGACCAGGCTCACAGATCAGCTGCTGCTGTCTGAGATCTGTGATCACAGAGGCCCTGGAGTCTGCCTCTGAGTCACTGCGGTGGCCATCTTAGCTGTCTGGGAACTGCAGAGGTAGAGCCACACACCATATTGGATGCCTGCTCTGCAAGTACCAGGTGAAGGGAGTGTGAGAAAGCCTTAACCGCGCATCAGTGTGAAAGACTGGCTGTGATTTGGAGGGGAGGTGAGCACCGCCTCTGGAGGGCCAGCCATTGTACTGTTATACCCCACGGCTGTATTTCAATTAAGCATCTCTCTACCTTCTTGCTACCTGAGTTTGCCTATTGCCCCTGACTGCTTACCCCTATTTGAAACTTCCTTGGAAGGTCACTATTAGAAGGCTGGTGAAGGGAGTTCAACGAAGGAGTCTCAGCAATAGCCTGAGTTTACAGGGGTCTACAGGTTTGGCTAACTAGTAACGCCACCCCTGGGGAAGCTGTAGGGTGACAGGCTGAAGTTTTCTATATTACCCTCAATACTCCCCCTGTTACAGCAGCCGAGAGGAACAAACTAAACTGCTCCAGCCGCGGCTGCGGTGAAATTAACAGAGCCATGACCAGCTATATCCCTTTTTAACAGAACCGCTGAAGGCTCCACCAAACAGCGCATCACACGCATTGAAGTCCTTTTTGGAGGACGAAAGAGACGTGAGGTGAGTCTGTGTCCCCCCAAGCAGGAGATTCTCCTTGCTTACATTTGCTTTGTTTTATAGAGGGGGTTATTTATGGAGAAGTGCTACTCCTAATTACTGAACAGCATCCTCAATTTGCGTTGTGTTATCAAGCGTTTTAAGTGGATTTCATTCATCCAGCTGGTATCATATTGTATCTAGGCTATTGTGGCAAGGCCCGTTCTTGATCTATGGATGATAGAGACTGACATGTGCTGATTGATGTGGACAAATCCCTACTATCAGTGTTTTATTGCAATTTGAGCTCCAACATATCGAATTGACTGCAGTCCTCAGTGCACTTGGACTTTTTATATCTATATTTGTGCCTCTTCACCTTGGTATATATTTTATCATCTATTTAAATCCCTGCAGGGTTTTCCCATAGAGTGATTAGGATTATTGCATCTATTTGTATGTACATTTGTTGTGCGTTTTTTATTATTCTATTGTTTGTGTATTTTAGAATAAATCTTATTAATTTGTATTTTTGGTGTTTCACTCCCTTGCCCACCTTGCCTTTAACTATTTTCTGTGTGTTCAATGAGAGAAAGGAAGAAAGTATATGTTCATATGTTGGAACAGACAGATTAGAGTATCAGAAAGGGGAGGGGGGAGATTAATATATAATATACAATTTATATATATTTATATATAATATGGGGTATTATATGTAATATGGGACAATGCAGTGTTCGGAGCCATAACTAGGCATTTCAGTGATCTGCACATTTAAAATATGTTTATAATAATAAAAATAATACTAATAATAACACTAATAATAATTATTATTATTATTGTTGTTGTTACCACTTCTAGACTGATTTCAATGTAAAGTTATAACATCCATTCAACCCATATTATTTTCTGAATTTCCACTTTGACATACCGGTATATAAACATCATTTATAAGGTTTGCACCTCAAGATGGCAGCTTCTTCTCCTGAATGTGCAGATATATTATAGTTATAAGGGGAACTAGAGGGCTCCCAGCACATTAAAGTCAAGTAAAAATTTTACTTTATTTTCTTGCCAATAAAATGAGTTTAATCACTGTTTGGTCTTTTCTTTTGACCTTTATTAAGAAAAAAAAAGGTTCATAGAAACAGAATTCGGATTCAGTTGCTAGGCAAGATTTAAATAGAAATAGCAACCCACAAGTGTGTGAAATGATAAGGCTGTGTACAGTAGTGCTCAATTTAACCTTTCCAAAATCAGGTCAAATTCTGCCATGCATTGTGGGAAATTGCATGCATGGCAGGCCCACCTTCTGGGTAAAGTTGAATAGCGCTTCAGAAATCATTAAACATTTGTTTACTATCCAATTAGCATCTATCAGCTTCCTGCACAGACTATAGGGTAGATCCAGCGTATGAGCAAAGTTACACTTGGAAAAGTTAAGATGGGCTTTGGTCGTCGTAAAACAGCTAAAATACGAGCGCCCAGGGGGAGTGCACAGCCAGTGCATAGTACCCAATGTACCAGACATCACCCATTCAACATCCTACAGAAA